>JANHZU010000712.1:444228-467591 GCA_032468055.1 Acrochordus granulatus
CACTTTCTGCCATTAGAGTGGTATCTTCTGCATATCTGAGGTTGTTGATATTTTTCCTGGCAATCTTAACTCCAACTGGTGATTCATCCAGCCCAGCATTTCACATGATGCACTCTGCATATAAGAGTATAAATAAAACTAATAATCTGATAGGAAGTAGAATTAATTAACAAGTGAATATGCGCTTCATTTTCAATAATATTTAATATGTGTATCAAAGGCTTTCTCCAAGTTCACAGTATTGTAACCACATGTTGCAGGTTTGCAGGGCCCACTTTAATGACAGTGATGTTGCTGTACTGACCCAACCCTGATTGATTTTTTTTCTTTTAAGACTGACTCTCCACATAATGTCCGTATGATTTCCTGGCAGGTTGGTGTGCTTATGTCTGGTTTTGTCTGTGTGTCACAACCGTTTGATTACCCCAAGGCTATATCCTAAAAGTCATATCTGTATAGGATGCACATACCTAACATTCTTTGGTTTGTTTCTGTTTTATTCAAGACTGCTATACAAGGCAGAACCTTGTACTTCTAATCTTCTTTCCTATCTTCTCTCCTCGTTTGATATTCCTTCTCCAACCAATATTTTTATAGTGGCAAATATAAAAACAATAAAACAGTTGCAGGTATAAAAAATAATAAAACATCTCAGCAGTTTGAAATATTTTGTTCAAAACTACTGTTTTGTGTGGACTACTTTAGAGCACAATTTTTAAAAATCATAAGAAAAATAGTATATTGTACCAAATTATTTAGATTAAGATTTCAGGGACGGCAGGAAATTCATTTATTGAAAACTGGCATCCTGTTTGAGACCACCTGGAAAAGAACAAGAGAGGAGAAAGCACTAGGTTGAAAATAAAACATGACTTTTTAGTTTGATGTTGTCCAATACAATGACTTCCTTATACTGGACTGCACTTCCCATCATTTCTAGCAATAATTGCCATCTGCCCACTGAGAAATAATAGAATCTGTACTCTACTAGAAAGCTCTAGGTTTGGGAAAGCCACGAGAGTTCAGTGGTCCATTTCTTGCTTTCCCTGTTAATAAAAGATGAAAGGAGTAGCTATACCTTTGATTAAAATGGATACAATCTCCATTTTGTCTATGATCTCATAAGATTGCAGAGGTCTTTTTTAATTTATCAGATTACAAAGCACAATTAAAATAATCATGATGAAGATCATAATCTAAAATCTTTATGAGCTGCTCCTTGGCAAGTTGATAACACAAGCGGCACTGGATAACAATTATCTTGGCTGCAAATTTGCTCTGGTTTCTGGGCCATAAATGGTAGTAAATACCTTCCTGGATCCCAGAGGGAAACGTTTCTATCTAATTAATAACACTTGAAAGAATACTCAAGATACTGAACTATATCTTTCTTATTAATGGTGGTGTCTCCAAAGAGAATCCCTGAATCACGGCACAGTAGTGGATGTGAATGTCATATTCCGAGGTTATCCAGATATCTTTGAAAAACTGCTGATTTGCTGATGGGGAGAAGCAGCATAGAGGTTTCAGATCACTGCATATTTTAGAAACAGTTCAGTGGTGGAACATTTCACATATAAAATCAGAATGTAAAATATTATTTACACAGGATTAACAGTTACAAGAACTATAGACATCTACGTCAGACATAGATCTTTCCGTAAACATAACTTGGATCAAGAACTTCTGAATGGAGCTAACTGTGATTTATTTTTCTGCATAACTTTTCTTATATTTTAGAAGAATTTTGTTCATGGTGATTACAATAATTTCTGATATATACCACAGGTGAAAAAGGCCCCATGTATGTTAAGAAAGAACTATCTGAATAAAAGCAAAAGAATAATGATGTGAAATCTCACATCAACTAACTAAAGTAGTTCATTTTTTAAACTGTAGGTATAAAGTATACTTGGATGTTTCATGTCTGGCTGTATTAAAATTAAGATTGGCTGCATCGGCAAATTGCAAAATTTGACCAATATGTTCATAAAAAAAGAAATGTTTTCCCCGAACAAATGTATTTTGTTTCAGATAATGCATGTTCATACAAGATGAAATTATACTTCATAATAATTAATTTGTGACAGAATAATGCATAGGATTACAGTAATATTTAAAAATTTATTAATTTTAATTATTAATATTGAAAATCTGAAGACTCCTCTCACCCTGGACATAATTTGTTTGAACCTTTTCCTGGATGGTACTATAGGATATTGCATACCAAAACAACCAGACACGGGCATTTTTTTCTTCCATGCCATCATTCATCTGAATACTTAACTCATGCTGTATGACAAGACAAAAAGTGCAAATTCTAAATTAATTCATAAGTTCTGTCTAATGTGTATACATATTTATCAATAGATCATGGTTCTAATTCTATACTTCACTATGTTCCTTTTCTACTGGCTGCATACCTGGATACACACTTTACTGTTGAATACATTATTTCATTTATTTATGTTATTATTTTAGTTGTTTATATTATTTTATTACTTTTGTCTTGCAAGTATACTGGGAGCTGCTGTACCAGAGTCAAATTCCTTGTGTGTCTAACCATGCTTGGCCAATAAAGTATCTGAATCTGGAAAAAAAAATGGATAAATCATATTGAACTCAATAAGGTGATACACATATGATAGTCAAGATTTGCATGGATTAACTACTGGTTTTCACTTGTCACTGATATTTTAATATTTAATAGCATTACAATTTTTTCAGTGTATTTGGACAAACCACTGGAGTGCTCTGTAGATTAGCAAACAAGTAAATGGCTCAAGTGTTTGCCATGCAGTGAGTAGCTGTGTTCTTTCTTGTTAAACTATACTTGTAACATTTTGAAATCTCACATTTTGAAATCAGCCATGCCAATATAGACAGATAATTAGGAGAGTAAAATGTGCAGCCTTCTCACTCTAGATTCTTCCTTTGGCTAGGACAGAAACCATAAGGAAATAACTGTCTGTGAATATATCCCACTGATTTCACAGGGCTTGAATAGTTTCTATTCAACTTTCCATTGGACTTATTAGTAAATCTTTTGAAGATCAAGCTATTTATAATATGTTTTCATATGTTTTCATATGCATCAGTAAATAACCTTTGATTTCCTCTCACGGAGGCATGTTTTTAAATGAATTCATTGAGGATTTGAATCTGCAGCAATTTAGTCTGCAATTTAGTAGAGAGTCGTGGAGAGGGAAAAAGATTTACAATCATATGCAAATGTTCATGTTTTTAGTAATAGCATGATAAGAAATACTGTGAAAACATATGCACACACTTGACCTGCTGTTCATCCTTATTGCCAAAGATGATAAATCAAAGTCCCTCCTTCCTATTTATTTGTGCTTGCCTTAATAATTTTGCTAAATTTTCATGGACTCATTGATAAGTGTGCACAATGGGCAGAAAATTGGCACTAGTTAAGTTACAGGAACCACTAAAGAAAAGCACGACTTGGACAAAGAAATACATTGAACTGGAATGTGAATGTGTTCCCTAATAAGATTGCCAGCCTAAAAATTATCCCCTGACTATCCTAGCGACAGGTTACTATTTCATCTCTATCATGGCCAATCACCCCTAAAAGAGATAAAGATAATCAGCAATTATCTCATGAAGATCAAAAAAATATTTGTAGGAAATTTTGGGCTTATGTTAATAGAGAAATCATTAATGCTGCATTAATCAAAATAATTAGTCAAAAATTAATCAAAATAAAAGGAAAAGAAACTATAAAGATTGATTATAAAAATCTTTTTATACAAAGAGATAGGTAAAGAGATGACTGCTATGGCTAAATGCCAACAGACATCCTAGTTATTGTTAATGCCTAATGTCAGATATAATGATTCTGATGTTAAGAAATAATATACTGATTGTGAAAGCTGTTGAATAAGTGTAATATATATAGGCTGTTCATATAATTTCTATTTACAAGTCATGCAATAATTGCTTTATTTCATCATATAGACATAATGCTGTGATATTTTTTTTTAAAAAGGTATCTTTCTAAAAATATTTCTCGGATATGTATGATTTATCCCTCAAGTTCCAAATAATATATTGAATTTATTTGGTACTACAAAAGACTACATTGGAATGCTTACTTTTATTTACAAGTATTCTAGCAGCAGCAACTATCCAACCAGAAATTATTGCCATTTTATTCTGCTGACTAAGGAGATTTGGCTTGACCAGGATAATTAAAATAATAAAAGAAAATCTGCAAAAAATGTTTAAGTCCATGTACAAAATTGTATATATTTCTTTCCACATGAAGAAAAATACCAGAATGTCTTTGGAAGGCATCTGATGGATGAGTGGTAAATTTAACCCAGTTTTGATTCGTCAGTTAACTCTTAGCAAGAGAAGGTACTAAATCATTTATTGATGATTTGAATGGCCTTAACAGCAATGTCTCGTGGTATGGTTTACCAGCTTTAGCCAGCAGGACATATAGAAATGCACCAAATTACAAAGGCTAAGAAAAAAATAATCTAGATACGCTATTTACTTGTTTGTTTAAATTGGATATTGTAGTATACATTATGTGTAGTCTTGTAGATTTTTTTAAAGGTAGTACATGCATATTTATCCAATGAATGTTCTCACCAAAAATATACCTGAAAATGTTATTTCCCCCCCAGCCACCCAAGGGGACTTTCAAAAGAATATTACAATGTAAGAAAACAAAGTAATTCCTCAATGAATAAAAAAGGAAAAGAAAATGGTTGAATTAATGGTACTGGAAATCTTTCCCAACCACTGCATCTTCTGTCTTCTGTCATCCTGAGGCAATGTGCCTGCATTTGTGTGTAGATTTATAGTTTATCTTTATCTTTGGCTTCATCAGTAGGTAGCTATTATAGCTGCCTTGCCTTAGATATTGTTTGGGCCCGATAGATCTGTCTGAAGTTCATCAAAGGAAAGCTGAGTGGCTAAAAGCCATTGGGTCCAGCTGAGGATGAAATACGAGCCATCAGCTTGGTAATGGCTGTAAAATTTCATAATTACACAGCCTTTATTACATTGCATAATGATCCTGAAGCAGTATGGAACAATTAATTAAGATTTTCAACCGTGGCTCTCTAAGAAATTAAAGGTGCTGGTGGTTGAAAACATGGGGAGGGGGGAATGTCTAGTTTTAAAAGCATTAAGAGTCCTTTTGAAGCACTTCCAGAATACAGTTTCCATGAATTATCATGAATGAAACAATTCTGGTTAGGTAGCTAACTTTATGGGTTACTCTGCAGATAAGTTTTATTCTAAACTTATCAAAGCAAACATCAGCAAGTTTCTCCCTTGTTGGAGTGGAGAGTTGACCACTTTTCTGACCTAGTAATTTGTCACACTTGTAACTCAGCTACACTATTACCTAAGGCATTACACAGCATGGAAGAATTTCATAATTATCCACTATATTTAATTGAACCATTTTTAAAAATCTCTATGACATCCTTTTTCAACTTGGCATCCTCCAGATGTTTTGAAGCACAACTCTGAATTGTGAACTAGAAAGGTAAATGCGATCTTGGGAGGCATGGTATCAGTCCCTCTAGAAAACAATAAATCGGGGAAACATGTCTTGTACTTTGAAAATTCAGAATAGAGACATCTCCTCCTATGTGAGTTTTCAAATTCTTAATTAAGCTTTGGAAGTATGGAATGTTTAGCATTAAAGTAAAAACTTCCTCAAGATGATCATGCTGTGGTTGAGGACATAGTTATATCTGTATTGTCTTGACAACAAATAGAAGGAGCTTGTCCTTGCTTTCTTCTAGGAATATTTTTTTTCAATTTCCCAGGCTTGTTGAGAGCCTTGGGACATTTTTTGTGATTTCCCATCCAATTTCTGCATGGTTGTAACACCTTGGGATCAGTGAATGTCAGATAAGTCCTCCATGTGCTTTGTTGCTAATCTACAATTGCAGAATTTTGCCACCTTTGCTATCAGATAACACTTTTCACATCAATCCCAGGAAATCTTTATTATACAACTTAAATTTAGTGAAATTTAAATAGGAAGAGGGAACTGGGGTAGGGAGGAGGGTGGATGAATAGGTCCAAGATGAATTGTTTATTCTTGGCAAGCACAACCAAAAGCATAGAAGGAACTTGGTTAGAAGGATTGTGGCATTAAAAGTGTCCTGTAATGAGTCTCTGTGATGATTTTTCCGCTTTTACTATTAATGATATATTCATAACCAGTCAGATTTGTTGTGGTCAGGGTATGTGGATAAGAGTTTTATTTTTTTTTCTCTTTACAGTGCTTATTGACAAGTTTCTATTGGTAGTAGTTCCTTGGGACTAATAGACTCTGTTGGGTCCCAGGCTTTTAGTACATGAACAGAATATATTACAACCAGTAAGATAAAAAAAACAATTCTAAAGTACCATGATTTTTATTGCCTATGGTTTTATCTTATTGCTTTCTGTCTTATTTCTCCTTGACTGGCTTCCTGAAGGTATACCCTGTGATCCTGCAGAGGTCTTCAACTAATTCTGTCCTTTGTTGCAGGCTTAAAACTTATCCCTGCCAGGTGGGACAGAGAAGGGTAGAGTATATTCCAAATACTACTTGTGTCTACACCATGATACTGGAGTTAGGGAAGATCATTGCTTTGAGTTTGATTTGATTACAATGCTGCATTTTAACTGAGCCATGGGGAAAGCCCAGTAAATGAAAATAAATGAAGAAATACATGTATGCTGTCTAGATATTTTTAAAAAATGATAATTTAAAACAACTTATAGCCCGTCACATTTATATTGATGGGTTTCTTGTGTGACCATTTGAAAAATCAATATATGGCTCAAGACTGAAAGGAACTTTATCGAAGAAGTAATAAAGCTGAAGAAACTCAAATGAAGAATCTGTGCAGTACAATATTAAGATTGAAATTCTTCTGCTTCTAATATATACCAATCTGCATTTCTCAATGCTTAGAATACTGCCTTGTCCTGTTGCTGATTTGATACAGATTCCACATAATATGTGTTATGTTTTTAAATATTTTGTGCTTTACCCAGGGTCTCTAGGGTGCCTTTTAATTATAAACTTTTGCCAGAAAATTTGAAACCGATTAAATGCTTCGTTCATTGAGGAGTTGGCTGCTTGAACTTGAAGTCATGAAAAATGACTTTTGTCGAGTCATTTATTCCCTTAATAGGAATTTTCTGATTGGTTGTCATTCTAGTTCACCTACTGGGTGTCACTGCCTCTAAAACACTTGTCATTCTTTAATGGAAACAAAATAGTCATTGCTGTCAGAGCTGCAATGTCATTCCACTACCCCTTGCTGTGTCGGCAATAGTGAAAATGACAGAGCGGCTCTCAGTAGGGGTAATTAAAATGTAAATATTGATATTTTATTATTTGAAATTACTTTCCAGTGCGGCATTTAATATCTCTCCATCTGTGCGGCTCTGTTTAGTGGTCACTTTAGTGCAGCTCTGGGATGCCGAGCAGCGGCTTGATCCCCGTTATGTCAAAATGCTTGTTGCTGCTTAATTTTGATATCTAATTAAGTGGAAAAGTACAGTCCACACTGTAATCCATGGCATCTTAACCAGCTGCTTGGGTATATTTAGAATTAATCTCCACTATGGAATCATCCTAATGTATGCAATTAAGAGTCTGCCAATGGCTAATTAGGTGTATTAGAATCAGGCTGCTCCCCTCCTGACACACACGCACGCACACATGCATGCACACACACTTCCTTTTCTTGAACTATTGCAGACTTCAGATACTCTGCTTTCTCAAGTAGCTTAACAAGTCAGACAGGTTTGGTCTCCAACAGGAATTCCCAGAGCTCAGGACTGAAGTTAGAGATGCAGATGCTGAGTGATGAAACTCTACACCAATTTAAAATGGCTTATTTTTTGGTATAACCAATCCTCCTGAAGTCACTGAAAAACATTACTTAAGGATTCTTGTTTCTTCCTATGAAGCTTATTAAATATTTTTTAGAAAGTCTATAAGGAGTTTACTGTTTTAAAAAAGAGGGTTAGCTGTATACAGAATAGAAGATTAAAAAAACAAGCAAACAAAAACATTGAATTTAATCTTCCCTTGGGTCAATGGTTAAAAGTAACTTGGTCCATTAAGATTAGTTTAACAGTTTAGACATAGCAAATTATGGTGATTTTGGTTGTATTGTATTTTTACAGTACAAATCACAGGATAATTATTAGTAAAATTGCTTCAATTAATATTTGAAGCTGTTTAAATTATGATGTTGAAATTTTGTGTATGAAAATTGGTCCCTTACTTTACTTTCATCTTCCTATACTTTTACCTGTTTGGGGAGAAGAGGTTGATTCAAATATTTAAAACAGGTAAATATGTTTGTCCTTAAACATATGAGGACCCTCTTTTCACCAGTATGTTTAAATGAGCAGGAGGTCCAGCTACAGAAATATTCTATCTAGATACTGTGGTGTATCATTGTAAAACAGAAGGCAGATCTTCTAATAATCATAACCACAATATAGTGTTGTGTCACTAATCAGACAATTAAACAATGCAGTATCTGCCTCTGAAATCAACTGAAAGATCTGCCATATCTGGGCCCTCAGCAAGCAGACTACAAAAGGAGCAGAGAAAGTGAGGTGAGCACCAAGTGGAGATGACCAGGAGGCAAGACCATGCTTGGGAAGAGGCCATTTTCCCAAGATCTACACCCTCATGGAAATGGGAAACAAACAAAACAAATTTCCTTTTTTCCCCTTTTTTGTCAACTTAGTTAATATCATCATTTAATTATTGTATTACGAACACAGTTTTCTACTTTTGGTGTTTTTAAAAAGACTAATTATTTTAAATAATGGAATTTAATTGAATTAAAACTTAGACCCCTTGGGGGACCGATTTTCTGAGTGGAAGATAGATTCATATGAATCCTCTAAAGCAGGGGTGTCCACTTTTGGCAACTTTAAGATGTGTGGATCTCAGCTACACTATGCTGGCTAAGGAATTCTGGGAGTTGAAGTCTATATATCTTAAAGTTGCCAAGGTTGGACATGTCTTTTCCAAATATTCATAAAATCACCCTATCCTATTTTTACAGCAAGCCTTCTCTGACTCAAATATGAGCAAATTCAAGTCTTTTATCAGATAAATAATTCTATTAAATGAACGTGTGCTGCTCAATTTGTAGTCTTAAGCACTTAGAACATGAAAGAAAAGTTTTGACTCATACTCCACTCATGGGACTTCCATGCAGACCAGATAGCAAACTTGTTCTCTCC
This sequence comes from Acrochordus granulatus, assembly GCA_032468055.1. Taxonomy (NCBI): domain Eukaryota; kingdom Metazoa; phylum Chordata; class Lepidosauria; order Squamata; family Acrochordidae; genus Acrochordus; species Acrochordus granulatus. Next base: position 453,493 of record JANHZU010000712.1, read on the forward strand.
ACTCCAACTTTCTGTTGCAGCCTGTAGTCCTGGATTTCCCAGTTATTTCTCCACTGATGTGTTTAAAAGGGTCAATCTGCTTAAATCAGCCAAAATCTGGGTAGAAAAGAATCCATTTAGCAAAGCATTGTTGAATATTGTCCAGTTTAAATCACCAAAACACAATATATTTTAAGAATTGTTGCAGTTTTAAGTTTATAGATATCATTGCAACTAGAACAGCAAGAATATTTAGCCTGAAATCTACATTCCTGAAGAGAAGGGGAAGAAGTAGTTTCCTACAGCTCCTGAATGGCTTTGTAAAAGAAGTAAATAATGCAAGTCAGTTTTTAAAATTGCTTTTAAGGTGTTTGAGGGTCCAAGGGACCATAGCAATTGGACTTAGTTATTAAACTAAGTTTTGATATATCGATATGAATTGTGACTGCCACAGAGCTGGCAGGCTCCTTGTCCTTCTTTCTTTAAAACTCAGCTTGTTGTTTGAGCTGTTCTTCCTGAAATTTGTTAGGTAAGTCTTTATAGAAGGAGTGTGTGTCTGTGTCTCTCTTTGTGTATATCCATTGAAACATATCTAACCAGCGTTTAAATTACATTAACACCTTTTTGTACAGCCTGAGTGAGAGAGTACACTAGCCAAGCATCTTTCCTGTTTGTAAATGTCTAATTTGCTGCTTTTAAATTGCTGTGAATCTTCCTTACTTAGTCCTGCTGCATGAATTCACTGTTGCAGATATTTCTGACAAGTGGACGTTAGCTTAGTGAGAGTCCATTGTTCTTAATGGATTGAGAAGGAGGTGCAGTGTGAATGCATTTTCAGTGCCATACGAGCTCTCTGCGCTTGTTTTAGGGAGATGAAAATCGTGTGGCGATAAAAGCCCTGGGTTTCTCCATCTCTTTTGTCGCACTTGCTGTGGGGCTTGATGGAAAGGTGTTTATGGTCAGAAGTTTTCCTGGTCTCTGTTAGAGACCATTTATATTTTCTATGAACTTACATTTAAAGAAAGATGAAAGGACCACAAAGGTACAATTTAAATAAAAAAGGGAGACAGACCATGTTTTTAGAACCATACAAAAAATCAGCCATGACACAATTGGACTTTTAAACTCTCTGTGGGATTTATTTGGGTTGAAAAGTTTTACTTTAATGTTTATGTCTTGAATGAAATAATCAAAGACCTCCACATAATATTAATATTAATAATCCCAAATAATTGGTGCTTCTTTCTTTTGCAGGTAAATAAACGAGTAGGATTCAGTATCTCAGAGATTCAGTAATATTTCTAGAGTAGTCCTAGTAGGTGTCCTTTAGATTGCATTGAAAACTACAAAATAATTTGGGTCAGTTACTGCTCTGTTGCCTAGGATTATGGACAGATTTTGAAAGGGCTCACAAGCAAATGCCTTTTTCTAAATCTCCCTTATGAATGCGTGTGTAATGATTGTTAAGATGAACTACAAGCTTCTACACTTACTTGCAAATGGAACCTATGAGGTTCTGTCTTCTAAATAAAAGTAACAACAGACAGGATCTCAGTTCAAATTAATACAGAATTGCTATGTTCACTGTATGGCAGGTAGCAGCTGTCTGGCAGATCCCAAAGAAGATTGGATGTAGTTACTGTTTGGAAACCACAATGAATCCCAGGATGTAAGTTAGACTGAGAAACTGGAAAAAAAATACTATTCCAGAAGAGGCAATGGTAAACTGCTTCTTTATTGTTGCTTAAAAAAAACCCTACGTTGATGTGTCCAAGCAATGACCAGGAATCAAACTTAACTCGAGGGAGTGTTTCTCTTTCATCTGTTCAGACATTACATTCAGTATATGCTCAATGGGCAATTGGCTCAAGAGTCATTTCCATATTAGTTTTTCTGAAAACAAGATTTATACAAAATGGATATGGGTTTTCCTGTGTATTTTTGGCAAAATATACACATTTTAGATATTTTTCTTAATATTTTCAGAAGTTATTTCCTATCATCTAATTTTGTCTTTACCTAATATTCATCTCTTTCAGAATGCATCTTCTCAATGAATTATTTTGTACCTTTTCAATTCTAGATTGCCCCACAAGATTTGGAAAAGTGCAGTTTTCAGTCTATCACTATCTTCTGGTTCATATATCTATTGGATATGTTTTAAAAACATTAACTACTAAACACATTTCTCAGCCATTCTGGCTTTGTGTATTAATAGACAAGCAAGAGATAGTAGTGGTAATCATATTTCTTCACTTTCTCTCAGGGCTTTACAAAGACCATCTAACTCTCTTCAAGACTGAAATGGAGAGTTTTAGAAATCCTGCCAAAAATAGATCCAGGCATAGTTTCACCATTCTTGCAGAACAAATATTGTTATAAAAATCTGTCTTCGGGAATATTTTTTCTCCTCTTTCTTTATTGAGAAGTACTTAGGGCTTGTCATTAGCATATCTCATTCCATATCTCATCCTTTCTCAAATATCTGGTATTTCTCAAGATAGTATAAGGAATAGAACAAGAGATGATTTTATAGAATTAGGAGCTTGATTATTGAGGGAAGCCTAGTTCTATTCAATACATTTTACAAAATACATTCCAACCTGATTTTATATGAATTAAACTTATCTTCATATCTCTGAGGCACATAATGCACATTATTTCTTTAACATCTGTTTGAGCAAGTTCCCCAGATTTATCAATGAAAAAAAAATCCATAAGTTGCCCTAACGTCCATTTTTTTACCTTCACTAGTTTGGAATAGCTTACATCCCATGACAGTATGTTTAACATCATCGAACAACATCTGCCAATCCCAGGTCCTTGGGAAGGATTCATAGGTGGATAAAAATTCCAGATCCAGTCTAGACATTTGACTGTATGATGAACCATAAACAAAAATCATGAGAAAAATGATTCAGGTTGAGAAGCACCAAGGTTGCTCTCATCTGAATACAGATTTATTTATTTATTAAATTTGTATGCCATTGAAATCCAAAGAGACTCGGCGGCTAACAACAATAAAAAATACAATTAAAAACACTAAAATTAAAAAAAACCCATTAAAAACATTAAAAATAAGGTTTATGCATTGGAAGGAGAAGGGGACGGCAGAGGATGATAGTCGGTGTGATGGGTGTGGGCTTGGGAAGGCTCCGGGAGGCAGTGCAAGACAAGGGGGCCTGGCATTACGCAGTTCATGGGGTCGCGAAGAGTCGGACATGACTGCGCAACTGAACAAAAATGCATTAGAATTTATTTCCCCCTTTCTTACACAAATAAACAGCTATTTTACTGCTTCTAGAATATAGAGGAAGCTTTTCAAACATCAAACGCAGTCTCCTTCAAAATGTTTCAACCCAAAATAATAATTAGGCAAAAGTTGCCACATCCACTATCCAGACTTTTTTGTCTTTCTTATCAACAGTTGTTAAGACTGGGACGTTGTTGTTGTTATAATTATTTTATTTTGACTGCTGCAACAGCTTGCTCAGACCATTTCTGTGGCATTCTCAAATCTCCCAAGAAATCTGCCCTCACTGCTCAGTTGAGTTCTGCCACAGTCCAGAGTTTTCTAAATGAATCTGGATAAATGTCTTACCACTCATTCCGAAGGCAAATAGTTTGATCATGACTCTGAACTGATAACAGATTAGTTAGTTACTGAATTCAGTACCTAAGTCTCTACCTTCCTGTCCCAAAACCGATTGTCCTAGAAACCACAGAGGTTCAGCAGCTGTATTTGTGATTTTAGTTTCTTATGTTCTCAATCTGTTTGCTGCTTAGCATATTTCATCTCTTGGCCATGTTGAAGACTTTGGTTGTGTTTCAGCAGGGGTGTCATGCCTCAGAGGTGATATAATTCTTTCCCAGGCAAAGATGTGACACAAAGTATATGATCAGTATTCTTGTTGATGAGGTATTTTTCCTCATCTTAAAGCCTTGTCTGGCAATTGTAATAATTAAAAGAATTCTGCAATGTTAAGTCTATGGACATGAGCCTCTTCTAGTGCTTCTGGCAACCGACTGGAAGAGTCAGAGATCGTGAAATAAAGTAGCATAATGGTGGTTGGTGGAAGGATTTTGGTTTTTATCATGCAAACCTTTACTGGTCTTTGAAACTTTGTACAATTCTAACATGGCTTCCTGAAAGATAAATATAGAGGACAGAATGTGATTTGATATATGATACTACATCTTTATGGTTACTAAGGATGTTAGTGATGTAAAATCCAGCATACCGTAGTGGTTTGAAGTCATAAAGTGGCATATTCTGATAACATGACTTGATTGGTGCACTTCTAGCGACCACCACACACATATAAAGTGCCATCTTATTTATTGCTTAAATAAATGCACTAATGCTTCCTTTAATGTGTGAAAATTGTTTATGTCAAATCTTTTATGTGATACAGTTACTTTCACAGATGTATTTCTGTGTCTGCTAGCTTGAAATATCAGCAGATGCAAAGCTAGCAGATTAATGGATTCTGAACCATTAATTGTATGGCAGAGGATAATTCTGTAGATATACTGTAGCTTTTCTGAGAATTGTACCTGCTGAAATTCCATCTTGTTCCAACAGAATAAGACACAGAATCTTGTCCTCCTAGTAGACAATGGAACAGCATCTCTTAATTTTATTGAAACAATTTGGCTGGTTTATATTCACATTTAAATTTGGTGGGGCTGAATCCATATTTGAACAGAAGAGGGACAGAAGGGAGTATGAAAGTAGATAGCTGTGCTGTATGTACAAGCTGCTCAAAATTTATTTCAAAGGTGGATTCCTTAAACCTTGCATATTTTAGATGAACCACTTCTGCTTTATCTTTCAATTTATTTTAGTATACTTTCAAAAAGCAGAAATAATTATTAAGGAAATAACCTTAATTATTTAAGGTAATAATATAGCAATCTGGGGACTGGAGAGTGAAATGGAGCCAATCAAATAGCTGGTTTGACTGTTGTCGCCAGGAGGAGGGGGATTTTGTATTGGGGTTTTATTTTGTAAGCCTCACAGAGTCACCAAGATTGAGTTGGGCAGGCATATAGATTTTCTTAAATAGTCATCTAAAGCTGGTATTTTATTTATCAAATATTGACTGACATACAAATGGAATACATCTTGCTTGTACAAAAAGATTTTGAAATCTGTTAATAGCACAATACATGACAGTATACAGTATTATGTATGTTATATGCAATATAACATATATGTATGTTACATACAATACTGCATACAACTGAAAGTATGAAAGCTAGCTGATACTTCGCAACAAGTGTATTTTGGTCATATGGAGATGAAATTGCCAATGTCAAGGGCTCTTAAGGAGGGGACAATTCATATAGTACTAGAGTTTCATATAAACAAAGTTCATAAGGTTCCATGATGTCCTCCGTGAATATATGGCGTAGAGTGGCAGAGGCAGATATAGAAAGGATTAACTCATTGGTACTTTCCATAAAAGAAATAAATTCTCAGGCTAGTTGATGCAGCTCATAAAACATAATCACAGAACTTCTCAGGACCAAGTGGTAAAATGAATATTTTCAATTCTAACAGCTTCTTTTGGGACCTAATTTCAAAAGTCACTCTGATATCAGAAAAGAACTGTTACTAAATAATGGACTTCTCTGTATCATTGTACCTAAAATCCCAGTTCTTTTTATTCATGGTGTAATTCAATAGACTTATGGTTTGGAAAGCCCCAAAATGAAACAGAACCTCTACACTATACATCTTATGATATAAGCTACACCTCATAAAAGCTATGCTTTTTTAATATAATTTGTTAGTCAACAAAAGGTGCTACCAGATTCCTGATTTTTTACTGCTTAGATACTCTGTGGATTGTTTCTAGGTCAATAGTATATCAGAAAAAAACTTCTGATAGAAATCTAGGACTCTGTTCTCTTTAATGTATTGAGGCAGATTACATAACGTCTAAAGAATATAATTCTGTTAGACATTTTTATTAACAATGTTCTGAATATATTTAGTCCATCTTTATTTAAAGAGTTGAAGTAACTTGTTCGATTTCTGTTGTTGTTTATACTGATAATTCATCTTTCTATTTCCAGGATATTCAAAGCAATCAGCAAAAAGCAAAACAAAATACAACCAGTTAAACTTATCATTTAAAATACCTAAACAACACCTAGCATTATAATGCATGTAAATTGCCCCTATCCTGTTAATAGAGAAATATGTGGCACACACAATATAAATCTGTGCTCACATTTTCTCTCACGTAGGAATTCTCTGCATGCTTTGAGGATTTGGACTGTGACCAATAGGTATTAGATGCTTGTAGTGTATTTTCTTTCCAGAATGGAACAAAAGAATTCAAATGAATGGAAAGAATCAGAGGCAAAGGCAGAGAAAACCGTAACTGACGTTCCTTCCCAATTATTGATACCATAATATTTTGCCAGTTCTCTTGTAACAGTATAATTGTTTTCAAAAAGGCATACTAAGGGTACTGTAGATAAACCACAAATGTGCCTCCAGTGTCTATAAAATTCTAAACAGACTGTAGAAGAGTGTCTTTGGGAATGATAATGATTTAGGCTTGTTATCTTGGGGACCTCTGCTAGGCAAGAAGCAAATGCAAAAGTGGACAAAATGGCCTGTTTTAAAAGAATATGTTTAGATATCCATGCACACTGAAGAATTAATTTTGCTAGATAGAATATTGCAGTGGCTTTATGTGGTAAAACACCAAGGGCTTTGTTGCAATCTATATTTCACTTTCTTCTTGTGTTTTGTGAATATACAAAAGGGAAGGCAGGAGGAAAAAATCAGGCAAGTTGCTCAGTTGGCTCCCCCTCCATGCAGAGTTTGTGATAACTGAGAATCTATTAGATTATAATTACAAATGAAGTGGAAGGAGCTTTTTGTTGAAAAGCCTCTATTTAGAGAAAGAGTGCGATCTACGCAGGAGAAAAGAGTTGGAAGGAAGTGGGTTGGAGAGGCAAGAGATAGCCATCAAATCATTGCCCTTGTTTATGCCTATTTCGGGTTTGGTGGCCGAGCATTTAAGATGCTGAATTTGTCACCGGAGGGTCGGCAGCTCAGCAGTTCGAGCCCCAGGCACCGCCACATAATGGGGTGAGCTCCTGTTACTTGCTCCAGTTCCTGCCAACCTAGCAGTTCAAAAACATGTGAAAATGCAAGTAGATAAATAGGTACCACCTTCAGCAGGAAAGCTAACAGCATTTCATGTGCCTGGGTGTATAGTCATGCTGGCCACATGACCACAGAGTTGTCTTCAGACAAGACAAATGCTGGCTCCCTCAGTGTTGAATTGGAGATGAGCACCACCTCCTAAAGTCGGCCATGAGTGGCAGGGGAACCTTTACCTTTTATGGCTATTTACAAGAAACTGCAAAGAATTATAGCGGTTTGCATTCAGCCTTATTAAAGTGGAAGAGAATGCCTTGTAGGGGTTAACTTCTTATGCCTGCACTGCAGCCTATTTCTGTCAACACTGGACTTGGGAAACAAACATTTATGCTTTTTGAAATGGAAGTGTATTTTTGAAGACTAGCCGTCAGATATTTTTTGCCCTTCACACTTTCAAATGCTTAGCCTTTTTTCTAAGTTAACTGCAAAGAGCATCAGTTTGCCAGACTAAAAGAGAGATGGTGGGGGATTTGGAGTGGGGGGAGGAAGGGGCAGAAAGTAAATGAGAAAAAGATTCGGTAAAGGGCTGGGTTGTCTTGACAAGTGCCCATGGCATCACCATTAAATATATGAGTTTCAAGTAGAAGATGGCAGGAGGGTTGGCACAGCACATGCTTCCTTCCAGCCTATGACCTCTGGCTACCTGATTCTTGAGAAGCTTTTCAATCCTTCCAAATGATGTTATTCCAAACTGTCATCTGGTTTATTTGGAGCACACTGTCTCGCAAATAAACATGCTATTTAACTGCAGGTCAAGGTACAGAGCCATTCTGCTAGCAAAATGCCTGGGATGCATTAAATAGCACTGACACGAAGAGAGCGATGCAGAAGGATCAAAGTTGTCAGCAGCATGCAGGGAATTGGTCTGCACTGGGGGGAAAATACACCAACTTGGAACAAAAAGTATTTCTTAAAGCCATTATACAGTTGAACATTTAACATTGTCAAATGCTAGGGGACTGTGTGTGACAAAATTCAAACTTCAGGGTAGCACTAGCAAGGCAATATCCTTTGCATTTTGGGAGAGCTCAGGATTAAATGGCTGGAAAATGTTAAGTGGAAAATAGGTTCATATAGAGTTTGGAGATTTTATTTCATATACAATTTTTAAAGATCACTTTTTATGAGGATTAGGATGTTTGTTTTTTTCCCTAATGAAAAGTGGTTTATTACAACGGCTAATATTCTTTCACAGAGTTTAGCGTATTTAAATGAACCCTTATATTGGTTTATTTTGCAGGCCGTTTTACTTTGTGTACGAGGCTTTTTGTTTTTAAATATTTTATGTTACCGAGATGTTTGCTTTTCCAAACAAAAGAAGAATGTCTTAGGTTTCATTTTATAAATTAAAACACAGGTATCAAGTTTGGCTTTTCCAGCTCTAATATTTTTAAGAGTCTACCATTTCTCACCACTTCCAGTAAAGGTTTACACTGAATGATGAATAATAAAATATGATTTTACTATGTGTCTTTAAAGAACATAAAATTTGTAAAGTCTGACCAAATATCCCTTCATAAGTAAATGGAGTTAGTAATGGAGGTTCCTTTTAATTGTCTGTTAGCTGCTGTAATTGCTATCAAGGCCCATGGTAATTTAAAGTAAAAAATACAAAGTAAAATGCACAAATTATCATACAAATAAAAAGTAGGAAGATGGAAGCTGTGGGAGGAATGGAAAAGAAAATGATTGAAATTAAGACTTCTTTTGAGATCTTATTACTTATTTATTTATTTATTTGGCTTGATTGAATACCCCCGAAGTGTGTGCAACATGGTTATAGTTAAAAAATACTGCTACTCTGTAAATCGTAGGGACAAAGGGCTCTCCTCGACTTTAAAGTTTCCCTGCACGTAAATGTCAATAGAGTGCCTTCTCCATCATCAGCACTAAATTCACATTGATGCCTCTTTTCTTCTCGGTATTGATCCTTCCATGAGAACGTAGATTTGTATCTGTTAATTAATGCGTCCTGAAACAGCGTTTGTATTAATCAGGCAGATAAGAAAAATTGGATGCCTGCACCCTCATGACAACCGTAAAAGTGCTGGCCCTGATAAAAATCATGGATGGACCTCAATAAAAAAGTTCCTCCTTCCACTCAATAAACTAATCATCCCTGCTTTTAATTATTCGGCAGAAAGATGTGTGGAGATTGGAGAATGTGTAAATCTATTTACTAACAGCAGTGCCTGGGAGGGAGAAGGGCCTGTCACAGGACAGGGCTGCAGGCAACGTCCTCCGTCCATCTGCTTCGTGAGAGGAGGCTGGAGCTAATTGCAAATATGCCTTCCGTTTTAAGACCCTTTCAAATTATTATTTCTGTTTCATTTCCTTCCATTTCCCACAAGAAGCCCCTGTCATTTTCCAGGAAGGTTGGCTTTGATGTTGTTGATCCCCTTTTGGGGACCTGACAAATGTTCTTTTGTAGAAAAAGAACAGAACACAGTCCGGAAAATGTAAATAAGAACGAAGAAATAAGGGAAAGGAATGGAGGCGGCGTCTCGATGAAGCCCATCGCTTTTAAGGCAGGTTTCCAGGCTCGAAGAGACTTTTGATTTCTTTTGGTCAGAACAGATTTGCTTCCGAGTTGTGCAGCGGACTGAATCTAAACCGATGCCTAATTTTTCATTGCGGTGTTTTGGCAAGGTTCTGCGGCAACTACCCAGGCCTGTTTTTCTGCAGGATCCCTGTCTATGCACATGCGAGAGCTCCATAAGTCGCACACAGAGAGCTTCAGGCATGTCTTAAGACCCACCCCAACCCCTTACGAAAAGCTTGACTAATCCCTTTTGATGATTTTATTAACTCCTGGGTGGTTGCAGGTGCCAACTGGCAAACTCCGATATTTCATGGCTGGGCCAGGAAATCTCTCCTTCGCTGAGACCGCCTGTGATAGAAGCACTGTCAGTCCAGATAATAAATTAACAGCTACTGTAAATAGGTGTCTGAAAAGGTAAGGCTTTAAAGAGGTTTGCCCTTAGTGATCCTATTAAAAAGGAAAGGAGAGATAGTAAAGCAAAAGCAAAAAGTAAATTCATTAAGAAGCATTATTATATATTTTTTTTTCTCCTCTCTCTCTCTCACTCTCTCAGAGTGATGGTGTGATTACTATTCACTTGGCACTTTAATGTGCCATTCTGTTATTTGAGCAGTGTGATGGAGGCAGAAGCTATTATAGAAGTAATTAGCGTCTTTTCTGGAAAAGGTAGGTCTTAGTAAGGTTGAAGTTCAAAAAGCACTTTGCTTGCCTGTTGTGATCATCGCTTAATTCTATTAAGGTATCAAATTACCTCTCCTTTAACATGATTTTTCCCAGTTTTGTTTCAAATAGCACTTTGCCTTTAAAGGAGACCTTGAAATCCTTAGAATGTAGCATGAAGTCTATGCAGAAGTAACCGAATTCAGTGAGATTTACGCTGTGGCAAGTCACTGTGTAGAGGAGATTGCAGGCTGTCGTACCTTTTATTCTTTCTCTTAGCCATGACACTTATTGCCAAAATGTTTACAGATATGATGTAGGCCACATAAGATGTTACTGAATCTGGGTAACAAGTGTTTATACTTTATTTGAGGAAATGTATTCTTAAATACTGAATAAAATAGAACCTAATATTAGAAAAAGCCCAGTCTATATTGATTCATTTTTATTCAGAATGCTTTTGTTATAACTGCTTTTATGTTTGCTGAAACTGCAGATCTGAGAAGCGTTGCGAACTTACATAATAATAACAAGCACAAGGATAAAGTTATAATGAAGAATTATGATGGTCCGGTACAATTTTAATTGTGTTTCTCTGTAATTTCCTTCCCGGTTTAGGATTTTCCACTTTATCGCTTGCTGACCAGATGAGCCTTCTGCAAAGTGCTTGGATGGAGATTTTGATTCTGGGCGTAGTGTACCGATCACTTTCCTTTGAGGATGAGCTTGTCTATGCTGAAGACTATATTATGGATGAAGAACAGTCTAAATTAGCAGGCCTTCTTGACCTCAACAATGCCATCCTGCAACTGGTAAAAAAATACAAGAGCATGAAGCTGGAGAAAGAAGAGTTTGTCACCCTCAAAGCTATCGCGCTTGCTAATTCAGGTTGGCAGATTGGCATGATGGCTCATGTCATTTTCCCCCTTCCTCTAATACTTTCTGCATGACAGTTTCTAAATACAACTGTCTAAGAGTAAGAAATTCGTAATCATACAACTGCAGAATAGTGCCAAATGGCTAGAACAAGGGAGTTGAGTTCAAATTAAGGGAAGATCTGTGATTATCAGTTATTATTTATGGTGAGTTTCCAATTTGGTTAAAAGATGCCGTAAAATTCAGGCAGTATTAAAAGCAAAAATGCTTTTCAATAAACGTAAATGTCATTCTGCTTGATTCCATTTCATAATCCAGATAAGTCTAATCAGTTTGCTAAAACCCAATAGAATGAAGGGCCAGTGACTAAATGCAGTATATAATCTGCTTCAATCTAGCTACTAAACACAGTGAACTTAATACCAAAGGTGAACGCAGGTTTTATTAGGGGAGGAAGCAGGTCGTTATTTAACCTTGTAGAAACTGCACAAATTTTACTTTTACGATAGTTGGTTTAAGTGCCTGATGTAACTTGTTCAGAAGGGGGCTAAGAATTCAAGAAAGGATTCTTCTCTATATTTGAACTTAAAAGTGCTGAAGCAGTGAGCCAGTGTTTGATAAGTGAAAAATCGTTTGTTCGTTATTGTTTTTTCTTTTGTGCCTCTCTAATACTTTATTGTGGTCTTAAGTCCCTTTTAGCATTTGCATAAAGCTCATGATAGATCCCTCTTTAATGACGTGCCGATCATTAGATACCTGTGTGTCAATAACATGCTCTGATGCTATGTACCATTGACAGTCACACCAGGCCCCTCCATCTGCTTTTGTTTTGACCCTATCTTTGAACTTTATCTTGGTTGCTGGCCAGTAGTTTTCCCTTTAATTACAAGAAGGAAACTGTCAATAAAATCTGTTAAATGGGATGCAATGAGTGGCTTGAATGGGCGGATGGCTATTTGTTCAAATTCTGCAGCTTTCAAGGTATTGACAGTTTGTTTTCTGGGGCCATATGTGACGATCAATCTCAGGCTGGGCTCAGCCGCGCTGAAAAATGAAAAACCAGATTGCTTTTGCTTACTTGTGGATGACGACTTGTGATTTGGTGCGGTCTTAGTGAGATGAGGCCTTCTGCCCAAATTGTCCCCCCGAGAGCCAGGATGCGTGACTGTTTTTAGAAATAATTTTTTAATTGATTTTGTAATTAACAGTTCATCTATGATATTGACACATGAATCTTCAGATTGATAGGAGGAAAATTGTTTTCAACAATGAAGTTGTACTTTCCTATTTGTCTTCATAATGGTATCTAGCATTTTGCATTTTAATTGGAGTTTTAATTGAAAAACAACCAAAAACCAAGAATAAAAAATATCCAAAAGAAATATGAATGCCTTAATCAATTGATGCAGGTGTAAGCAGATGTTGTCATAATATACATTCCAGTGGTCATCTCAAATTCTCATTTTATTTGCATAAGCTTCCCTCAAATAAAAGTTATAAAATATTTTGAGATGTTAACATGATTGTCATGATCCATTATGTTTCATGATAAAGTGAAATAATTGAGTCAGAAACTAAGCACAGTTTGTATAAAAATACACATTTTAAAAACATTTTTAAAGACAGCAAACCATTCCACATTTGGGAATGACTAAGACAGTATTTTCCTCTGACCTGCAGAGATTTAAAATGGCATTCACTGAAATCATCAGCTTAGCATAAACATCTGGCTTGATTCAATAATAATTAATGCTCTTTTGTGCTTTAAATCAGTCAACTGATATAACAGTAACCTTCCTGCCTCCCCTTCCTCCATATTGTACCCATGCATAAACATATAAGAGAAGGTAAATTGAACAAAATATCACTAGTATTATAACTCAGTTCATAGGAACCTGAAGTAAAAGGCCTTGAAAGAGAACCAAAGGACGTCTGCAAGTCAAAATGTAAATCTGATTCAGAATATAAAGAGGTCCAGATGTTGCTCTAATGGCTTCACTTTTCCTGATCCCAGTTTTTCAACTCATACTTGAACTGATATGAAACCTGCAAGAGGCCAGTTGCAGTGATTCAGACAAAATTTCTTTCTTAATAAATGTCCCCCAAAGATCAGAATTCCTATTATCTTCCCAAGATTCAGAAATAAACATTTAATCCCATTCTGTCTCTAATTAACCTTTATTTTGACAAAAGGGAAAATAAAATCAGTCAGGTGATAGCAAAAATCATTACCTGACTAAACTCTGATACTGTATGTCATTGACAATAATCACAAGTGATGGGTTTACATAACCTAAAACAATTTGGTGTATTCTTTCATCCATATTTTGTGTTTCTAATTAGGTACTTAATAGAAGAATGAAAAAAGAAATTCCAATGCATAAGTGAGTGCTCTGCTTACTCATAGAAAGAGTGGGTGAAAAAAAACCTCTGAATATTTTCTAAAGCATGTATGTAGCAATTACTTCAGGCAGGTGAACTCTGCTGTGTAATAAAAGGTGTTCTCTCTGTCTCAGTGCTTTTACTAAGTGTTCCCATATATTGATTGGAAAATGCCAAATGGAAGACTGTAGGTTCACAGGTTTGTTTGCTTTTAATTATTTCATCAAGAAATAGACATTTGTACTTTTAGGCTAGAGGCTTTTTAAAAGACTTTGTGTCCCAAACAGTTGAACTGCCACAGAATTTCTAACTCTTTTTGCTCACCCACTCTATAGTATCTTCCCCCATTGACTGAATCCTTTAAAAGGCTGCTCCCTGGAACACTAAAAAGGAGATACAGTGGTGCCTCACAAGATGAGATTAATCCGTTCCGGAAGAACGCTCTTAGCGCAAAATTCTCGTAAAGCGAAA
>JANHZU010000712.1:472966-483865 GCA_032468055.1 Acrochordus granulatus
ACTTTTGCAGTAAAGTCCATCTTATTCAGTCTAGCAATAAGGAAAAATTCAGAATATCAGAGTAGTCAGCCTCTGATCAACCTCTAGAACTTAGCACTTGTACACATTATTTATCAATTTATAAAACTTTATATTTTATATAACTGTAGAATGCCATTTTTAAACAAACAACCTAACTGGTATACCTACTTTTTCAACCATTATTGTCAGGATGTGAAAGCTGGTCAATTTCAAAACTCTTTAGAGGTGTAATCTAATATTTAAACTAATTAGATGCCCCCTACCTACCCAAAGTACAGTCACTAAATAACTTGGGAACAGGAATCTCCTTCCAATGCTATGCCAATGCACCAGTGTTAGTAGCTGCTCCCTGTGCTATGTGAACAACCTTATTCTATGTACACAAATGTAATTAGATTGTATTTCTAACCAACAAAAGAAAAGTAGTTCAGCTTCTCAATGTTTCATGTTTGCTGTGCTTTTTGGAACTTTTTAGGTTGCATTCAAGGACTGTTGTCTTGTTCTTGTGGTGTTTGGATTCTTGTGGTGTGTGCTTATAGACACAGGGTAGAATTAGAGACAATATTGGATGTAAATTTCCTCAGGAGACTACAGTAGTATATTCTATTCCTTCTGATAATAAGGTTCTTCATACTAATAATTAAGAAACTGGAAAGCAAAATCCAATCAAGTACTCATTATGGACAAATGACACATTGAAATATTTTCGAAACAAGGGATAATTTCTGTAACAGTTTAATATAGAATACCTATGTATAGCTTAGAAATAAACTTTGAATATTGCAAAATTATAGGTAAGTCTAATTTTTAAATGCTGTAAATATAGCTTTCATCTCTCCCATGTTATTAACTTGCTCTGTGTTGTTGCTATATCTTTTTTTTAACGCAGACACGTTTCCAAACGTATCGCTACTTGTGTGCTTTCAAGAAAATACTGCAGTTAACACTGCAGCAACCTTGTGCTAGAAAAAAACTGTGTACCTTTCATTAGCTGTATGGGAATTTTCTTGTAGATTGTGTTTTTCTCAGTAGAGAAGTGACTGTTAAGTGATCCTAGATAAATTTGTCATTAGCAGTTCATTCAGTCGGCCAAATAACTTGAAATTACAGAATGATAGGAGTTTGGAAATTGGAAATCCCTTTTGAAAAACAGAAAACCTTACAACTCCTGGTGGGGGGGGCAAGAAATGATGCTGATTCTATAAAATTATTTATATATATATGTAAGAGTTGAGAATAATTATTTTCCAGAAAATTTGTGCAGGGTTTAAGTTGCAATTGTTACCTACGTTATATATGTATATATAAATATCTAATATATATATTGTTTTCACTGGATCACATTGAAGAACTTGGGTTTTCAGGGTCAATATCCTGTCATCATGTTTAGAAAGAAGGACAAACCTACAAAGACTTAAGAGGAAATGAGATATGTTAAAGGAACACAGCGTAATTTTTCATTTGATTTTTCAATAATTTTTACCAGCTGCAACGAACAAATATTTCATGGCTGTCCAAATGTTAACTGAAACATAGATACACTGCATAGGCATTATAATAACATTCTTCTTAAACCTTGCTGAAATAAATATCCACAACCACTTATTTAAAGTGAAGTACTGGGGAAGAACTTCAAGAGGTGTATGTTTTAGCATAATGTGTTTCATTTCAGGGCATAAAATTCATAGAGCATTTCTCCTGCACAAGCAATTGAAGTGGAAGGATGTGGTGGTGTAAGACCTCTCTCATCCCGTATGTTTTGTCCATTCGGTTCAATGTGCAGCAGACATTCCTGACGGATTATAGCCTGGGCAACTGTTTTCTTTTTGTTTCTCTCTTATTTAAAGCAATATGATTGTGTGACTCCTGGAAGCTGCACATTTGTTTCAATCAAATCAGATTGTTGTATTTATTCCACTATTTTGCATTTAAATGCTAACATAAAAAATATAAAAAATTAAAACTGCTATTTTTCTTATATAGAGAAAATGGGTGTTGGTAATTGTATTTTAATTATTTAAACGTCTCTGTTTACCTGCCTAGGAAACACTTTATGGCAGTCTTATTGTGCAAAGGTCTCAAAAGAGGGGGAAAACTGAATTAAGCTGCTTATTATAATCCAGGAGTTGCATAATAACCAGTAGTAAAAACACAGATTAAAAAAAATCATGTCTAAAGCTGTAGATGGGCTTCATATCTGTAAAGCAATCAACTGTATATTTTTGTGATGTGTATCATAATGTGTGCTCCAACCAATGTCCATTTGTGTAAATGTATTTATTTTATATTGTATATATTGTTAAATGCAAAAAGGAGATATGGTTCTGTAACTCCAATCAGTTCAGATGTGTAACTCAAATTATTATGCCTTTCAGGATGACGGTAGAGCAATATTAAACAAGCTTCCACTTTTAATTGCTTTTAATTTTTTTGTGTTATGGATTTTGTTTTTTTTGTTGTACTTTTTTCCATAGGAAGAGATGAAATCAGTAATCCCCACCATTAGATAAGTGGTAAAGTGTTAACCCTATGCTGTATGAAGACTTGTCAAAATGAATTTTGATGTGATATAGTCATTTTGCATACTCTTAAATTTTCAGACTGTTTCTCGCATACTAGAATTAATTCTGACAAGCTCTTGCTTAATCTTAAAACATCTCCACATCAAATCACGTTACTGAAAATCAGTGTCTTTCTATCAGTGTCACAGAAGTTAAGCTTTTCACTATTTTAAGATTATATTACCATCTACAACTTCATCAACATCTGAATCCATTCCATTCATAAAAATAGGATTGCTGAATAATTTGAAGTTAGCTAATGTGAGCCACTATTAATTACAATCACTCGTACTTTCCAGGAGCAGGAAACAGTTTAAAATTAAAGTTATCAGGATAAAAAACATACCTGATCAGAAAGGTGGTAACTTTTTCAACAGAATCATCATCTGCTTCTGAAAGGTTCTTCTGGAACCATCATAATTTTGGGGGTTTGGCCCTTCTTGTTAATATTGAATCACTGTTTTAATCAACATCTTTCTAATTTTCAGTGACATTTATTTTCTAGAGATTTAGTAGGCTTCTAAGAACAATCACCTCACCCATGTGCACTTCACTCTCTCACACTATTGAGATTTGTTACCAATCCCAAATTAGCTCGATATTGATATATTCATTTAAATTGTCTATTATATATAATTGTCCCTTATATAATAAAATGGGGGAAAAAGCTGCTGTGCTTCATCTTTAGTAGTATTTGGCCTTACGTGGATGAAATATTTCATTATGTTTAACATCAGTTGATAAAAATAAGAAAACTATCTTCTGTATAACTGTAAGAGCAACATCTATTGCAGCACACTATTCATATTCAGTTCTTCACAACTGAGTTAGATTATCAATATATAAATCAAAGAGGTAGCATAATAAAATCCAAGTGTTTTTTTTATTTTTAAGTAAATTTTAGATAAAGTCACGAATTTTCACATGCTGCTGAATTAAAATAGTGAACATTCACAGCTGCTGGCACTTTTCCAGTTTTAATGAGCATGTCCATATAATATTTGTTTCAAGATTGAACAATATTAAACCACTTTCATGAAATACTGTAGTATAAGAGAGGTTGGCAGACCAAGGAAGAGGAGATAAACAAGGCATCAGCTTAGAATCCTTACATAGACATAAGTGAGCAAGGTCCAACCCTCCTTGACCAACCCTCTTTGAATGCCATTAGCTATTATTTAGTTTCACCCAACTGCAAACCCTCAGTCTGAAAAGATTGCTGCGCTAGATTTTTAGCAATAAGTTGTTTTGAACCTTACTGTGTGGACCTAATTGCTTGTGCCTAACATGTAAGGGTGTTTTGTTTTGTTTTTCATATTCCTCTACCTTAATAAACAATTATTGAGCCAAGATGTATTTTTAATACATTTCTATCTTGTTGGGGTTTTTTTTGGGGGGGTAAATCATGCCCAGGGGCAGCTAACTAAAAATTCAAAAATATACAACACAATTTTAAAATTCACAATTAAAATATCAGGTAGAAACACAATAGTAAAGAATGAGATTAAAGGAGAAAATGTAACACAGAAAGTAACCAGTCCTATCAACCAATACTGTAAATCATAACCTTGGCTTAAACAGGAAAGTTTTTACACAACAGCAGAAAGCTACCAATGATGAGTTGAAGCAATCCACTCTAAAGAAAAAAATAACAATATTACATATCACAGAACAACAGTAATATTAACGTTACACTTCAAACAATGCTGGATGAGCAAAAGATATTTTAGAATCAGCCAGCTAGTGTAATTAAATATCAAGCCAATTGAGACCGTGGTCAACCGAGTAATATGAACAAGAAACATGGAAATAGGCAGTAAGAGCACCTGAACCGGTTCAAAAATAATCTAGTATCAAGCGAGTCTAAGTATTGTCCTGCTCTTAAAACAGTTTTTATTTTAAATCCAAGTGTTACAGACTTTCTGTGATATTCTCTTAGGTTTCTATTTTTCACTAGCAGATAGTCTTGAGTTTAGGGATAGGAAAACGGTTCACCTTTCAATTTCCGTTGCTGAAGCTTGGGAGGAATATAAGTCATATTTACACTAGTTTTTAAGCTAAACGCATTTGGCAATTCAGGCATATTTTCTGCACTGCTATTGGTGAAGAAAACTGTTCCTATAGTAGAATATCTCAACTAAAACAGTTAAGAGAGACGCATTTTTCTTCCTATAATACCAATTTTCCAAAATGAGAGCAAAAATATCCAGAATATAGCCATTTATTTGCTCATTATGATGCCAGGCTGTGTTAATTTTTTCTCAGTCCCTTCCCTTGTCTCCTCTTTAGGTTTGTGATGTTTTTAAAAGCATACTTGCTGTTTGTGTGGGTGCACCATTCTGAAAATTAACTGAATGAGCCTTATGAGTCTCTGGAGAGAATATAGCGCAGAAATAAGTTGCCTTTGCTTTTAAAAAAAAACTGTTCAGAAAAATTATAATCAATCCAGATGCAGAGAGTATGTATTCCTACTTTTTGAGCTCTGAATAAAACAGCCAAAATTTTTTGAATAACAAGACATTCTGAAACACACTGTTTTCAAATTGGGTCTGTAACTCTGACAAACATTACCATCTAACCCTGTATTTTCATATCAGCTACAAAGCAATTTATGGGACTGAAGGACACTCCAAGATAAAGTTAATGTTGTCTTATATACATTTTTGCTGCTAACTGTGGTGGCTTTTTAGAATGTCATTTAATTTTCCTCTCTAATTTTATGTGACTGTGATTTTAATAGTAAAACCAATTTAAAAAGTATATAAGCTTATTAAAGTGAGTATCATGAGAGATATTCTTTACCCTAATGAAAGGAAGACTTAAAGATACAACATCCATTCTTTCACTGAGACTTTGCAGTAATATGGATTTGCAATGCATTGCCATTGATACTTTAGTACAGATTATTAAAGACTGCTTTCTTTAATACCCCAGATATCAGTAAAAGAGAGAAGACTAATATTCTGCTCTGTACAGAGTTATACAGCGAGACATAAGATTCTCCCTGCCCCCTTCCCTGAATAACATTAGAAACAATACCCAGAATACTGAACTATCTGTGCATGGACTGATGTTGCTCAAAGGTAACAAACTGACTGCAATCCTATGGATACTTCTTGAAAAGAAAGAGACAGTTTTTCAAACTCTCTGGAACCCCAAGAGAAAGGATACCATCTTTACCTCTGGGGCGATGTGAGGGCCACAACAGAGAAGTCATGCTTCCTAACTCTCACAAACAGATAATGCCACTCTATTGGCATGCACTGGGCTGGCAGAGATGATTGGAGATAAGCAGTGTCTTGAGTAACTAGGCCCTATGCCATATAGGGATCGATAGGCCTGGACACCAACTGACAGCCAATGCAGGTTGGGTAGCAGTAATGATACATGAGCACACTGAGAGATGCACACTGTTACTGCTCACAGTGCTGTATTTTGAACCAACTATAGCTTCTGGATATCTTTAAGGGCATTGCAATAATCCAAGCTTGAGGTGACCACGGACTGTCTGAAGGACTTCCTAAAATTTTTTGCTAAGGTTGAGAAACACCACTATAAAGAAACAGGTTTTCACAAGCTCTGTACACAGAACTGCCTGTAGAAATGGGTACAATCACTTTTCTTGCCCTAGACCAATTCATCAAAAAAGCATCTTGTTATTCTTTTCCTTTGAATACTGTAACAATCTATTGTTGTGAAGCTGGAATCTCATTGACTATCTGCTTGGGAGGAAATAACATCTACAGCTATTGCACATGTAGTCTGTTAGATTAGGGAGCATTGTATTTAAACATTTTTAAAATGCAAGAAATATAATTTCATTACTATTAAATAAATATGCATGGGATTGCCCTAAAGCTGAAGTACCATCTTTTTTTCCCATTCATTGCATCAGTGTAGTAAACTTCAGTTTGCCTAGGTTTTTCTCTCACCTCATTCAGTCTTACCCTGTCTTCTATGTGTAGCCCAGCCTTCTCCATCATTGCATCTTCAGATGGATTAGGAGTGTAACTCCAAAGTTCTGAGCCAAGACGAGCAGTGGTCTTACTCTGAGAGTAGATAGTTCCTTTTTCCTTGAATTTGTTTTAATAAACATGGTGTTAAAATAAACATGGTGAAATATGTTTCTTTAGAATGATAGAATTTAAAGTATTAATACTCTGAAATAAATGATCTCTAAAAAACCTGTTACAGCATTAGCTAATGCATTATTAGCTAATGCTAATTAATTAGCTAATTAGCATTATGCTAATGATAGCACTTGTAAGAGCAAATGCTACTTCAAAGATGCATTGCTATTTCAACAGAAATATTTATTATTTAATACTTCCCTTGTATGTTCACTTTTTGGAAATGGCAGATCCATTCCTTTCTTCCCACCAATTTGGCTAGCGAAGCTAAAACAAGTTTCTGAATTAATGTACATTAATTTCTAAAAGAATTAATGTACTTAATTCAGAAATTTTTCAATTCTTACCTTATTATTATTATAGTTTTATAACATATATGCATTGTCTTTAGCATTTACTGAATTCCTATTCCTCAGAATGTCAAATGTAGACACTAAAAGATTGAGCATCTATTTTAAGAATAAAACAAATAATGCATAATTTATTTGACATTCATAAAAATAAGTAACATTAGAATTATAAAGATTTTAAATGTTCTCACACTTTCATTTTTTTTCTTTAAAAAGTTCATTTCCAAAAGTACCAACTCTTTTATTTACTGTTTATTAGATTTATATCTCAGCTTTCTTCCAAGAAGAAGACTATCCATATTATATTCTCTACTTCAATAACTTTATGAGATATGTTGGACTGAGAAAGAATAACTGGCCCAATATAACTTAATAAGCTTCCACAGCTGAAAATAAATCTGAAGTTTGATCATACCATCTGAATCCAAAATGTTCAACACTACACAACAGTGGTGTGTACCATGCCAGATTGGGAACAATTATTGCAGGTTCATTAGGTTGGTCTTAACCATTAGAGCAGACAGCATGCAAACTAAATATGTATCTATTGTGGCCTTTATTTAATGATAAATTCTACACTATATAATATCCTCTGAATTGTCTAACTCCTTCCCAGAAAGGAGTGAAGTACACTAATTTAGCAAGTCTGATATATACAAACCATGTTGAATCTATGACAATGCAAATTTTGCTCAGCCCAAATAAATCACAAGCAGTAGCAAGGTAACCTCTGTGCAGTTCACACCTGTGAAGAGTGTTGATTATAGAAAATCCTTATCAACAGTATTACTTGGCATAATGTAATGCCACAGGAAAGCTCCGGAGTCCACTATAGTTTAGCAGCCAATATATTTAAATCATCATCATCTTTGACTTTCCAGGTTGTAGATGTCCTTGATATATTTCACGCACATGCTACTGAAAAGAAATTTAGTTCAAAAACAAGACCAACACCCCAACCTATATATATTTCTACATAAGTACACCCCACTAAATTTAATTAAGTACTTTTCAGAAGAAACCAAGAAAATGATCACAGCCCCAAACTCTTAGCCATACTAAATTTAGCAGAAAGACTTTTTATTTCACTGATTTCTTTATACATTTTGCCATGGAAAAGATTCAGGATTCAGATTCTGTCTCTTTAATCATCTGTTTTTTTATCTACTGTATTGAAACTAGTTGAAATAGATTTAAGTAAAATTAAAATCCCTACTCACCCCAACATTGGCAAAATAATTTTCATTATCAGCAAAAGGAGAATGTGATAGGGCCATTACAAGTGCTGGCAGTAAAGCTGTTCTCGTTTTCTTCTCAGAAGGACCAAGAGAGAAAGACATGATATTCTACTGTTGCCTTGTCTGGAATGGAGGAAAATATTCTAGAGGAAAACTGGAGATGTTGGATGGAGGCCAACATCTCTGGTATTTGTTTGTGTATATATGGACATACTCATATACACACAAATATCCTGATTCTTTAACCCCACAAAAACTAGACAAATATGTTCAGTAAAAAATTTCATTTGGGAAAGAATAAAAAGCTAAACCTATCTGTTAAAAAGCAATTAATTTAAGATACTTTATATAAAATAATGTATTAATAAAGTATGGAAAATAAGCTCTGGGACTGAAGAACCTACCAGACTGAGTTCCCTCTGCAAGCATATAGCAAAAATCAAATAACTGTCTCGCATTTAATCAAAAATTGAATTCATACAACATCTGCAGATTTCACTGTTTAAATTTCCACAGATACCTAAATGAAAAAGAATCACATGATTTGCCTCCTTTCTGATTTCATTCTTACTTGTGTTTGCTTTCCTACATGCTTCAAACTGATCCACGAGCAGTGCTTACATTTATTAAGCTTTATAACTGTATTTTCCATAATATTCAAATTGTGTGTGTATGCTTTCGTGCATGCGTAGACACACACAGAGAGAGATCTAGCAAGTAGCAGCCGATTGATTACCCTTGGCATCTTCTTATTACACCACACTGGGGTGGAGAGGTGGGGAGAAAGAAGGAAAATAACTTTAAAATATAATCCTCCTTTTCCCTAGAGGATTTGTCTTGTTCTTGGTGAAGTTAAAGGTCTGAAATAATGTGCCCATCAGGGGCTCAATGTTGCATGTCCATGCCAGTTGGTCCAAAGGCTTGTTATGATGGTAATGACCTGCTTCAACGTGGGCTTTGATGGCAGCAATACAATTGCTACCAGCTCACCCGCTGGGAAAAATATTTTATTATTGTCAGATGCCCTCCACAGAGATTTGTTTTGCCTGTTCCTGTTTAAATTAAATTGGGAAAGGAACTGCATTATTATTTCTCCAGAGTATCTTTGAAATAAACAGCAATTTTGCAAATTTAAGATTCCTGGCCAGTTTTTAAATATTCCTTATTAACAGAAATCAAAGCTGCAGGAATAGGATGATGATGGTCTTGAGCAAATATGCATGTGGTCTAAAAACTCTCTTCTTTTGTAAATGAGAGTCATGTAAATAATTAATTGTGTCATAAAAATGAGGCAGCATGGGATGCACAAAAAATACAATATTTGGTTGTTACTTCCTGAGGGAACAATACCATCAAACAACAATATGGCCATTTTTTGGTATATTGTATGAGAGAAAAATGAGATATAAATGAAATCACATGGATCTGCCAGAGAATTATGTGATTTGGTATGTGCCTCGGTGGATTGTTTCATTCCTCTTCTTGTCTGGTTTCTGTCCCATCCTGCCATGCCCCTTGGCCACAAGCTTAGCCTTCATTGGCCTCTTTTGGTGATTCAAGACTTTTTTTCTTCCTATTTACTTTGGAGCTTTCTGCCCAACATAGGAAACAAGCACTTGCTACGCACACAACCACAGTCTCAACACTGCAGCACATCACACAATCATTCTGAGAAACATGTCTGTGAAGACTCTCACTCGTCCAGGGTAATTGCATCGCAACCAAAGTTTAAAAAGCAGGCATCTGGATTGGATTTTTCAAGTAGAAGACATTTCACCTTTTATCCAAAAGGCTTTCTCAATTCTGAGAAACAACTATCTCCAAAAGTCCCTAGGGGAAATTTACCCGGGATTCTATCCGCTTCTTTGAATTCTTCGGTGTTCAGATTTGAATCATCAGTGATTGTACTTAACTATCTTGCTTTATGTTGGTCTCTTTTTGGTTTTTCTGATTGTCCAAAGCAGCAGATCTTCTCCTAAGAGTCTTGCTTTTACATTATGTTTTGAGAATTTTAATCTTTAAATTTGTTTAGATGTATTTCAAGATTTAAATAAATACATTTAAAAGTGTTTCCAGTGAGCAGTTTGAGTTTACTTCCTCAGGAGTGATTTCTTATTTTTGAGATCCATGATGTTTTCAACAGTGCTCCAGCACTACAATTCAAAGCCATAACTTTTTCTTCCAGCCTTTCCGATGGCCCAGTTTTCATTTATATGTTACAACTGCAAAACATGGTCTTGGCAGTCTGTGCTATTCTTGACAATTATGCTGTCTCTGCATTTTAATATTTTGTCTCAATCTTTCATAGGTTTTCTCACAAGCTGCAGATGTTTATTTCATGGCTACAGATACAAGTATGTGAACTTTTGAGCCTTAACACTTCAATTTCTCTGTCTTCCTCACTTCCAGCTTTTAAAGTGGTGATCAACTTATCTGAGGCTGCTAATCTAACAATTTAAATGTCAGTTTCTATTTTACCTGGTGCAGCATATCTGCAAATAAGTTAAATCAATTATACAAATAAATACAGTGGGGCAAAAAAGTATTTAGTCAGCCACCAATTGTGCAAGTTCTCCCACTTAAAAAGATGAGAGAGGCC
>JANHZU010000712.1:526437-540166 GCA_032468055.1 Acrochordus granulatus
AACATCTGCACTCCCCAGATAAGGCAAATAGTCCTCACAAGGGGTTGTACCTTTGGCATTTGTGCATGCATAGCAACTCAAGACAGATACCTTTCATAAACCCTGGTTCTGCCCTTCCTTCTCCCACAATGACTGAGTCTTCCCTATGTCTACAATTACAGATGATCTGTCAGAATGGCCAAAAATGTATCTGCATCAGTGTAAAAATATAAACGACCCATTTCCTTTTAGCGTTTCAAGAACTACAACAGTTTTTAAACTCAGGACCAAGATGACTTCTTTAGCAAGGCCTCATGATGTGCTTTTTAAGTTTGTCAGTAATATCCTATAGAAAGATGATCTTAATAATCTATTAATAATAATTGGCGTGATGCAGTGCTTGAAGAACTAAACTAAGTTAGGAAGGATCTGAAAGGCATGTAATAGTATGAATAGATTTAAGAGCTTTATCCACTTCCTTAATGGACAAACAAAAAAACTGCAATTTTTTTAGATAGTCAACTGTGTCTAAAAATGGTATCAACCCTTACACAACTTTGACAGATTTTTATCCAAGATCAACTAGACCAACCATTTCAGTGAGCTTACATGTTTCTAGCACATCAGTTGGGGGGGTCATATCATCTATTTTATGACCCTGATGATAACACAAGTGTCCCATGGGCTGATTTGGTTGGCTCATTTTTGCTCTACTCCTTTGCACAATGTGTTAAAAAAACTGCAAAGTACAGCTCATTTTAGTACCCATAAACTGATATTGAAAATGAAAAAGCATACCTTATTTCATCTCTGTGTATATAAAATTAGTGGTTACTATATGTGTAAGATTGCTGGAGCCCTGATTGCATAATGTTCTGAGACACACAAAAGCATGAAAGTTTGTCCACTAATGAATGAATGAGCTTGTTGAATAGCAAAGCAACTTTGCAGATTCAGTCTTTACCCCATGATACATGCAAAACCAAACGATGTTTTCACACTAGAAGAGATGTAGGAAGCACCTCACAGACTACAAACTGTTCTTGTCACCTATCTTCCATTTTGTATAAGTGTAGCTTCTGGAATCCAACAAAATTATGCTGTTAAATATCAGCAGAAAATTACAAACCAGCAGCAGAGCAGTTACCCAATAATTCTGTAGTGAAGAACAAAGGAAATTTGGCTTAGCATGCCTATTTTGGTGTTAAATCATAGACAAAAAGAATTGCAAACCTTCCATCAGATTGCATTATAGCCCCATGGCCCTTGTCCTTTGAAAAATGGAGAACCACCTTTGTTTTAAGATTTAAATTCAGCTGAAGACCAGCAACATTTCCATATTGAAAATGTAAATATAATATCATGAAAAAGGTCAGTTGGTACAGGTAGAGAACAAACTAGTAATCAATGATTTTAACATAATATGATATTTTGGAACCTTTATCCACCTTATAAACCTTTGCTTTATCCCTATAAGTAGTGTCTATTTAACTTCTGGGCAAAGAAAGATCTTCTTGATTCAGTATTAAAAATGGAAGAGAGTCTGTAGTATTTATTCAAACTTACTATAATTGGTCCACCTTCAGTAGAGATAATCAGGCTAATCCTCAACCCAAAACACAAATATTCCTACCAAGGAAAGTTAATATAAGATGGCTTTCATTTCTGACTTAAAAATAAAGGTGCACTTAAACTTGTAAAAGACAACATTTTTATTTGAATGATATGACAGGACTGTCACTGGACTGTTACCTGCTATAAAGAAAGCAGAAGAATTATTACCTTTATTAGGCCGGTGACACTGAGCTTTAGCCATACATTTCTAACTTCTGTCCCTCTACAGAGACAATTTTCTTTTCTTAAATAAACTGTCATGCTAGTGTTAATATATTGTTGGCTCTCTCATACTCTGAGAATACTGCTGATATAAAACATGTATATGTTAGATTGGTAATAGTATCTTTAGTGTAGCTGACTAGAACAAATGCGTTTCCCTCATGGCTGTGCTAATGTGATAAAGGAAAATTGGCTGTTCATCAGCTTTTGGCTGGGTAAAGACAGTGGAGATGGAACCACATTCTTTTTTATGCATTAATACCACTGAGAACTTTCCACTAGTTGTATTTCATGTTGCCTGTGTGTTGTAAAACATGAGATAATGCTACAAATAACAAAGCAGAAAAACCTGTATCTTTTATAATGATAACAGTCAAGCAGCAAAAGACAGTAACAGGCTATAAATATGTGAGATGGAAAAAGGAAAAACATGGCAAGCAATACTCACAAAGATGTTTTGTTTTGCTTTGTTTGGTGTGTGTGTCAATAAAACATCTGGCCAATAATTTTGATTTTGAGGACCCCTCAGAGGGTCTTGGGGACTGCCAGGAATATTAGAACTATATCTTAAGAAACATTGTGTTAATGGATAAAGCTAATGCAGAATATTGAGTCAAGTTCTCCGAGAAGGGACGTTTTCATATGTGAACACTTTTTTGTTGAACCAAACTATACTGCTAACAATTCTGTTAAAACTCTTCAAATTATTCACTGGAAAGGCAATGATTTCATGTTTTCTCAAAACCATACAATATTGACTACTTCTGGAAATAAAAAGAATAAACCTAAGGACGTATATTTTCTATTTATTTAGGGAAATTATTTTCATCATACAAATCTATTTCTATTCATTTCAACATGATTATTTAAAATTTTCCTACAGCCTAAGCTGCTTGAATCATTAATGATAACAATTCTGGCTTAATCTGGAGATAATGTAGCTTTTAATATTGGTCAGAAATGTATGAGACTTTATAGAGAGTAGAATGGCATTTTAAATGCTTCTGTCCTGATTTTCCAAATTAATTTTTCAGAGGTTCATTTTTGTTTTTTCACTGAATTATTCTGCCTTTTTGTAACCTTTTTGTTTGTTCTCGCACATTCAGTGTTTCTAGGATGCAATTATTCCAGTTCCATTTGATTTGATTAGAGTGGATATCAAGGCAGATTAAAGTACTTTAGCTTTTCTCAGCATCTATTTGGAGACAAGTCATCTCTTTAAACTCACAAGTACTTGTTTATGCAAAATGGAAATAAATTTCAACAAACTGGCAAGATCAACAGAAGGAACAACAACTATAGCAAAATCTCTTTAAAATCCTTTGCACATCACCTTGTCCTTAAAACAAAGTATACATCAGTAAAGAACAAAGGTTTATAATGTATGATTTTTCCCAAGAGTTATTAAAACAGAATAAGAATAAAACAGAAAACAGAATATTAGCATGTAGGTACATCACTGCATCCAAACTATTGCCCAATTCAGCTTTAATCATGAATAATGAGTGTGTATGGATTCTAGATGAGGAACTTAATGCACATCACAGGACACTTGCAGCTTGTCTAGCAGCTACTCAGTATGCTTCAGCATGTGAATGAAAGATTGCATATATTGTACATCTGGAGTGAGTGCACAGTGATTGGCTGTGGAAAGCAACATGTGAATATTGTTTGCTAATTTGGAGAATACCGTAAACTGAGAATATATATAGACCCAAACCCAGATACACAAAGAGAGTTACACATACATACATATACATACACACACATACATACACAACACTAGTGTTTTAATGCATGGTGCATTACTAAATGCAAAAGACAAAACTCTTCCTCAAAGATCTTATAATATAAAATAGGAAGCATGAGAGGAACAGAAGCAGTAGTTGCCTGGATCTTACATCTAGTTCACTGGTAGCATTTAGCTGAACTTGGCTGATCTAACAAAAAGCAAATTAGGATCAGACCTAGTTTATACTTGGATGGGAAGTCATCAGGGAATATAGCCTGTAGCCTAAATGGAAGTCAGAACACATCCCAGAAGATGGCAGTAGTAAATCAGTTATGTATGTTGCCAATCACCAGGAGCCAACTCAATTTAAAGGAAGATTTTTGTAGGCACTATGGACAACTTTATGAGAGTATGATGTCTCTGGAATTGCTTGTATCACTGTCATCTAAACTCTTTCAGTACTAATTGTATGACATTCAGTATATAACTTTTCTTTGTAATCTTCACTAGTTCCTGTAATATAGGAAGTTGCATAGAATATATGTTATGATTTCTCCTCCATGAGGCATGAAATAAAAAGTAGTTCTTTTTCATTCACTTCCTCTTTCTCTCCATGATTTGCATAATAATTGGTGCTTCGTTATTAATTCATTCTTTGTTAAATGTACTGTAGTTAGAAAAATCTGGGAACAATTAATATCAGACACTGGAACACTATAATTCTATATTTGCTTAAAAAAACCAGCACTTTCCCTTTCACATTACACATCACGGTAGTATCATATTTTCTGATTACAAATAATCTCACAAAGATAGTGAAGTACTCTTCCTCCATGAAACATACCTCAGTCCCAAGTTAAGTCAATAATGTTGTATCAGAATAAAACCATTATTGGGCTTTCCTAGAACTGATCATGAACAGAAGTTGAATTTTCTTGTTGCAAACAGAAGAATGAAAAATTCATGGAACACAGTAACCTGAAAAACAAAGAAACCAAATTTAGATTTAACATTCTGCAATAGAAAATGAACATTGCTGAAAAATACACTGTAGCTAATCTCGCAGGGAGAACACAGGAATCTCTGGAGGTTGATTGAATTAATGGAACCAGAGAGTCAAGCCAGGCTGTGAACTCAGCAAAACACTAGCTAGCAAGTATCTATTGATGGAGCAAAATGTAGTTGTCAGATTTCTGATATTTATCTTATTGGTCTGGAGATATTGTGTTCCTGTTGGATTCAAGAAGATTTAGATCCTTTAAACAGTGTAGCCAAATATGGTTAATAAAATTGAGCTAGAATGCATCTCCTCTGATGAACATCAGAGAAATAGAAACTGACTGTTTTGTGTCAACCTTAATTCAAAAGGTTACTATCTTCATAGGGAGAAATATATTCATTGTTTTGCTTATTCTGCAGTGAAGAACTGGCTTTGAGAAAATCAAGATCCTTGAATAAATATAAAAACAGCTGGCTAAAGGACCAGAGTACCAGACCACCCTACCTATCTCCTGAGAAATCTGTATACTAGTCAAGAAGCAACAGTTGGCACTGGACATGGATCAACTGATTGGTTCAAAATTGGGAAAGGAGTACAACAAGGTATCAACAGCCTCAGATATTCAGATGATACCACTCTAATGGCAGAAAATGACAAGGAACTATAGAACCTCTTGATGAGGGTGAAAGAAGAGAGTGCAAAAGCTGGCTTGAAACTCAACATTGAAAAAACTAAGATTATGGCAACCAGTCCCATCACTTCCTGACAAATAGAAGGCGAAGAAATGGAAGCACTGACAGATTTTATTTTCTTGGGTTCCAAGATCACTGAAGACAATGACTGCAGCCATGAAATCAAAACATGCTTGCTCCTTGGGAGGAAAGCTGTGGCAAATCTGGACAGCATAGTAAAAAGCAGAGACATCCCCTTGCCAATAAAAAGCTATGATTTTCCCAGTAATGTATGGCTGTGACCATACATTATATCTTTGACCATAAAGAAGGCTGAGTGCTGAAAAATTGATGCTTTCAGATTGTGCTGGAGAAGACTCTTGAGAGTCCCTTGGACTGCAAGGAGATCAAATTAATCAATCCTACAGGAAATCAACCTTGTTCGTTGGAAGGACAGATACTGAAGCTGAAGCTCAAATATTTTGGCTACCTAATAGAAAGAGAGGACTCACTGGAAGATGTCCTAACATTGGAAAAGATTAAAGACAAAAGGAAATGGGATGGCAGAGATGGTTGGATGGCATCACTGATTCAGTGGATATGGGTTTGGGTGAACTCCAGGAGATAGTGAAAGACAGGGAAGCCTGGTGTGCTGAAGTCCATGGAGTCATGAGGAGTCAGACATGATTTTGTGACTGAACAACAACAATCATCCTGGGTAAATATATGGCTAAAAGATGATTATTTTATATTAAATGTTTCACATGAATACATGATTGAAAGATTATTCGCAATTCATTTCAATTCGCCATACTTTTTTTTAAAAAAAACATTGATTTTTAGTTTTTCAGATTGTTGAGTAAGAACTGGAAATATTCTAATGTTTTATCTTACTGCTTTTTGTACAATGCACAATACAGTGCAAGTTTTGTTAAGAAACTCAATCTAAACTCACTATCTAGCCATAAAATATGATTTTGCCTAATTGCAATATGCAAAAAGCAATAGCTGATGGGAAATTATTAACCTAGTACTAATAATGGTTATTATTATTATTGTATATTTGACTCAAGGACCTAACATATTTCAGAGAATAGGGATACTATAGGAAAGTGCTACTTCCTATTATTTCAAGAAAGGAAGACTGCTTCTAACTGTGAAAACATGTCCTTTGATATACAGGTAGTCCTTGACTCACAACAGTAATTGGGACTGGAATTTCTGTCATTAAGTAATGCGGTTATAAAGAATGAGTGGATTGCTTAGCAAGACCAATCCCTGAAATCCTGGTTGCCATCGTTAACTGAATCCTATTGTCTTTAGGCAAGGTGACTTCTTGCCAACTTTCTACAATCAAAGTCAGTAGGGTAGTGAGCAGGAAGTTGAAAATTCTAATCTGGCAGTCAGATAAGTGACTGCTGCCAGATTTGGGAGGGAGTGAAAGGATCCTCAAAAGGTTTGGAGAAGGGAAAGGTGCACAAGAGTGTGCAAGTGGGTGAGGGAGAATCAGGGAGAGTGCATGAGAGGGTGAAAGGGAGAGTCAGGGAAAGCGTGTGAAGGTGTGTGAGAGGGTTTGTGAGATTGTGCAGGAGAATGCAAGGGTTGCAGCACAGATGCACAGGGCTGCATCATGAATCCAAGGGTGCACGTGGATGCAATACAGAAGTACAAAATGGATTGGGGAGAGTGCATGAAATTGTAAGGTATGGTCAGTGAGGAAGCACGAGGGTATGAGTAACTGGCCACTGGCCATTGTGAACATAGAGGAGCTGGGAGAGTGTGTGAAAGTGGGAGACATTACTCCAACAAATTGCAATCTTCTTTGCTGGTTTCCCCATCGATTTTCTGGGAAAACCAACAGGATAGGTTGCAAATGACGATCACATGATTATGAGGCACTTGATAACTAGTCATAATGTGAACCAGTTACCAAGTGCCCAGACTGCAATCACTGACTGCAGAAGTGCTGGGATAGCCAGAAGTCCATGGTCTGGTTGTAACCACCATTTGTTCATTGTAGGATTTAGACAATCCTACAAAGGTTTTTACAGCACTTTCTTTTCAGGTCAATTCATAGGTTCATCATAACAGAATTAGTTTCTTTATAAATGGTTTGGAAGATGATGGTACAGCTTTTGATTCCAGAATTCTCACAGGACTAATAGCAGATCCCTCTGTTGATGGTATATGGAGAATTGGGCAAAATTCAATGGTAAGTCAATTGAGTGGAAAGTCTTAAATGGATAGAGATATATAATTATAATAAAAAACATTGCATGGAAATACACTACTCAAAAAGCTTATTATTATTATGGTTAGTTGCACAATCTGCCAGATATTAGACTGATTTGGCACTTTTATCACCCTTTTGTGTCCTTCCTAAAGACCTGAGATAGACAGATGTTGTTGTCTGATAGTGTTAAATGTATTGTCACAGGATACAAGCTTCAGTTCTTTCTCTTCTCTTCTGCTGTCTCCAGGTACTCCAATATCCATTGCCTAGACTTTTTTTCTTTCTTATCAACAATGGTTAAGTCTGCAGTGTTATGTGGCTGGTATTAGTCTGTCTGAATTCTAAATTCCCAGAGCACTTTAGCTTCTTCCTTGTCTTTTATTTTGTCTATTTTGTGATTCCACCAGTTCTTGCCTGAAGGCAAATTATATTTCTTGCAAATATCCCATACCTACCTAGGGTCCTTAGTAAATAGAGTCTGTCAACATCACTGTGTGGATGAAGGGCATGATTCATTATTGTTTTTCTGGTCTTCCAATCCAGAGTATAGACAACAATGTGAAATCACAGCTGCCAGTTCTTTAACTGGTATTGGCCTCAAATGCAACAAGAATGCAGCTTGAATAAAAGAAAGAATGAAAAAAAAGCTGAAATGGAAGAACTTGTGAAAACAATATTTTGTTATTTCAATTTTCTGATCTTGGTAGTTTTGATTTTCTTCAATTTTTTTGTCTTCTATTCTATCTCTTGTATTGCCACATCAATTATCCACACTTTGTTCTTTTCAACCACAGTTAAAGCTGGTGTGTTGTAAGCCAAGACTTTATCAGTTTTTTTATTATCTATTTTTGTCTCATTCATTTTTCTGTAGCTATATAGATGCTTTATTTATTTTCTTTCTGTTTTATAGATGCTGGCAGAATAATTTAGAAGTGCTGGTACAAATAATCTTAAACAGATTACTATGTACGATCAGTTCCTAGTTTTGATTATCTGAAGGCAAGCTGATAGTACAATTGGGAAGGAGGCAAGCAGCCAAGACTGAGGCCCTCATCCTGTACCAAAACAATAAATTGTTCAGATAAAAAATCAGACAAAAATGATCAGTTGGATGAAAAGGGGAGTAATTTCACTCATATTGGTTACCTGTAGCAATACTGAATAAAAAGAAAAATCACAGATTAGTCCCTCTATTTTGTAAGCTAGTATAAACAAGTATTAGAACTTTATGTATCTGGACCTTGTATTTTTAAGGCAGAATTTTTCAAGTCATTATGCTTATATATGCAGCCTTTTAATGGCATATTCAATCTATTCAGTATACTCAATCGTACATTTTACTCACTGTTCATGGTACAAGAACTTATTTTTCTTCCATTCAATCATGTCCGATTCTTGGAGAGTACTTGGACCAATTTCAGTTTGCATGTTGTGAGCAGTTTTCTTGGTAAGATTTTTCAGAAGTGGTTTGCCATTGCCTCTTTTCTAGGACTGAAAGGAAGTGACTGTCCCAAGGTTACCCAGCTGGCTTTGTGCCTAAGGCAGGACTAGAACTTACAGTCTCCTGTTTGCTTGCCTGATGCCCTAACCATGGTAATGAAGTTCAGCAACTCTCTTCTTTTCACAAAGATAAAGTATAGTTTTCTCAAGACAACCAAGAATCTACTTGGAGAGTGGCTTGGATGTCAAATTTAAGGGATGTTAAGATTGGATAGAAGAAGCATGCCACCCTTCCATGGGCAATGATTACTAGAAAGCCAACACTAAATACAAACCAATTTTTAATTCTAGCATTTTCCTTAGATGTAATTAAATTAGAACTATATGATTTTGAGGATAAATAATAGATTACAGAAATAAAATCTTGTCACATATGTGATTTTATTTATTTTGGTCATCTAAGACCTAGTCCTTCATCCCTCTTCTATTTCAAATGTTTTTATTCTGTTTCTATAATACGATATTTAAGTTCCAATAGAAGAGAATATTTGTAGCTTAGGGTTGAATTCTAGAATCCTAGATACTCTCTGAACTTGATTGTTTTTCTGCAGATGTTTCATTATTAAACTAGTGCACTGATGATGTTACTTAGTTTGGTAATGAACTGCCTGCAGAAAAAGAATTAAGCTCATATTTAAGTTTCTTTGTCAGTTAAAAAAACAGTATTAAAACTTTTTGGAAAATTGTACTTATTAAGCTAAGGAAAAGGAGTAAGGAAAAATATTTCAGAAATGCCAATGTATTGAAATAATCCTGAGTAAATATCTGGTGATACTGAGATTGATCCTCCCCCACCATGACCATGGCTGTCAATATAAGGTTTC
Source organism: Acrochordus granulatus (assembly GCA_032468055.1). NCBI lineage: Eukaryota > Metazoa > Chordata > Lepidosauria > Squamata > Acrochordidae > Acrochordus > Acrochordus granulatus. The sequence goes on from JANHZU010000712.1 coordinate 536,213, forward strand.
AGTGATTTTACAGCTCCCGGAAATTCTGTTTGGTGATGAATTGGTTCTGCAGATTTATTAAAGCTGAGTATCACTGATCCAGAACATACTGTAATTTGGAGCTGAGTCCTAAATATATCTGCATCTGGCCTGAAGAAATTTGATTTATTCTCAAAAACCACTGAGCTCCTATACATCAACACTTGAAAGTTTTCTCATTTCAAAGTGCTTATGGTTGGCACTGTCATTTTGAATACCAGATGCAGAATACTTATGCAAGAGAGGAAGAAATCGTAAAAATAAACCTTTCATCTTTATCACATAAAGTGATAGCTACAGTTGTCCCCAATATGTCTCTTTACTAATTAGAGATGGCACATGGACTGGCTCATTACTTCTGTCTAATGAGCCAGTTTTTCTGCCACCTCTGTAATCAGATAAGGGATAGGTACAAAATGTTCTCATAAAGTTAGTATAAATCATTTTAATCAAAAAAATTAAGTTACTGCCCTCCATAGTTTTGATCGGAACCAAGATGGTTTCATTCAGAAAAGGTAATTGTGCAAGAGAAAGCTCTGTGTGCTGAATTTAAGATCTCCTCAAGCAGCACAGAGTTGTTTTCTGGTTGATGGAACTGGATTATTTATTTATAATATATTTTTGCAGGTTCAGAGCAATTTGTCGGGAGGATGTAAGATTTCAGATTGTACCAAACTGCCCTTACAAACAGGTGGGATTTTCTCAATTTGACAAAACTTAAAAATGCAGTGATCAAAATTAAAAAAAAATGTAATTGTGCTAACTTGGTGTCTTGGGCTTGTTTTTTTAAAATAATTAGGAAGCTTGCCACCTTGAGTTATTATAAAAATAAAGGTGGGATATAAATTAATAATGTGTAACTGTAACTTCATGTAACCTGAATGCAAAGAAAGATTTTAATTAGCTGCATGAATTCAGGCTGTTTTAAGTTAATTTCAAAGTATTAAGCAAGAAATTAAACAAACAAAACTCCCTGTCTACGAATGGCATAATATCCATAAGTTTGAGGTTTTCTTAAGGAATAAGTCATTTTTTTTAATGCCATCTCCCTAATGCTCACAACATGCACAGTGAAACATTGGAAACATGCTAAGCTGTTGCAGAACATGGGAAACCTATCTTTGCCTTCAAAAACTTTGTGCAGTCCTTTTTTTCTCAGTCAAAAATGCTACATTTCAGAAGAAATAGATTAGATGAGATGGATATCTATAGTAAATCTATAAAGCATTTTCCATAATGCTATGGTGTGGTACTTTGAACATCTTACAACATAAACAAAAACGGAAAGGACTAAAATGCCTTTGAAGGGATTATTTTGTGTTCCATTACTGCTTGTGTTATATATTGGATTGCATTAATGCAAATATTAATTTTTCAAAATCCAAAGATTACTGACTCATAGCAACAACAAATTGGTAACAAAAGATATCTCCACTCCTATTTATGTTAGAACTGCCTTTATTAATCTATTTTAGATACAGGAGATTTAGCTTTTTGTTTGCTGCTGTTTAGACAATACTACTTGTACAAAAAGTGCATAAATAAATCAATAACTTAATAAGCAATAAAGCTATAATATAGTTGTGTGAAAGAACAGCACACTCATTATTTTTCAGTGAAAACAAAGAAATATGTACATTAGTAAAGGTAAAGGTTACCCTGCCGGTCTTGACCGACTCCAGGATGTGGCACTCATCTCTATTTATCCGAGGATGCTTCCATGGTCATGTGGCCAACATGACCAGACACCAAAGGTATATAGATGCTGTTACCTTTCCCACTGGAGTAGGCGGTACCTATTTATCATAGCATGCATTTGCATGCTTTTGAACTGCTCGGTTGGCAGGTGGAACAACAGGAGCTCACCCTGCTGCATGGCAATGCCTTGAACTTGGTCTTGAACTTGGGCTGCCAACCTTCCAACTGGCAAGCTGAGTGTCTTAACCACTAGCACCACCGCACCTTAAAAATGAATTAAAGAACAGCTAAAATTAAAATAGTAATTTGCACAATAATATTGAAATTACAGGTAAACCTTGTTTAATACCATTCAGTCAGTAACAAAAGTTTTAATGGTGCTGAAAAAGGAGACTTATGACCAGCCCTCAAAGTTCCATCCATCATAGCATCCCTGTGGTTATATGATAGCAATCTGGATGCTTGGCAACTGGCTGCACTTATGACAGTTGCAGAATCCTGTGGTCATGTTATTGCCATTTGCAAACTTCACTGCTGGCTTCCTACAAGCAAATCATTGGGACAGCTGGCAGCGAAGATCTTAAGTCGCTCTAGTAAGTTGCTTGTACTTTCCCCTATCTGGGATCAGCCATACCCCATGACACTCACACTGTGCTTGCAAGTTGCTTGCATATCTTTCCTTGCTTGGCAGCAACTAGCCTACCATGCTTGTGCCATGCACTGCACCTTATCTACCTGCCGGGGCTTGCTTAAAGACTCATGATCCTCACTTAATGATGGAAATGGGGAGTGCCAGCATTGCTATCACTAAGAGATGTGGTCATGTGATATTGTGCTTTATAACCACTTTACTTAACAAAGGAAATTCTGGTCCCAATTCTTTCATTAACCAAGGACTACCTGTACTTTTCAGTTAAAAGTGATCTTCAAAGCCTGTTTGAAGTTGGAGTAGACACCAATTATTTTCCTTTAGAAAATCCTTCTGTAAAAATAAGACCATAATTGAGAAGACTGTGTCTTTTGTTCCTACTGGTATGACGGTTTCATCTGTAAGTCCTTGGATAGGACATTTGTGCACAATCTTGTATCTAGGAATTTAAAAATTAACCTTGGTCATTTCCTTGTGATGTGCCTTACTGATTTCTTATTTATTTCTATTATTCTAGAGACATTTTTGAATTATGGTCTGAAAAATTTCCTCAGCTCTGTATTCAATCAGAATGTCGCTGTCCTGGAAGTCACCCAAGGGTACATCCTTTGGTTCAGAGGTATTGAATTCTTAATGGTGCAGATGATACAACTAATGACAGAGTGCTCAGACTAAACCCTGAAGCTCATCCTTTAAGCTATATCAATGATAATGATATTGGAACTACATGGATTTCATCTAAATTTAGCTCCATTGAACATCTATGTCATGGAGTAAGAATCCCCATTGACCTAGAAAATGGACAGTACCAGGTAGTTTTGAAGTTTTCCTTTCTTATCTCCTGTTGTTTTCACTGATTAACAAAAAATTCAAGGATATTCCAAATCAAATAAAAATAGATTTTATTATAAAATAAAATCTATTATAAAATCTATCTATTATAAAATTTATAATAGATAGATAAAATGTATTCCAGCTTAATTATTTTGATATCAACTGGTTTCTTTTGAGGAGAGATAAATAAACACATGAGAGCCGGTTTGGTGCAATGGTTAAAATCATAATGTTAGAAACCAAACACCATGAGGTTTAGTCTTACTTTAAGAATGAAGCCAGGTGAAGATTTAGTGCTAGGCTAGGAAGAATGCAATGGCAAGCCACTTTTATGAAATGTTGCTAAGAAAATTACATTGACAACAAGCTACACACACAAAAAAGTAAGCACACTCCTTTTCACCTTTTTCTGTCTCTCACTCTTTATATGTAATATTTCAGTAATTAAATACTCTAAAGATTTTTTCACAACTTTCAGATCTTCAAGGAATTTCTGCTTATTGCAGGAATTCCTGTCTCAGAATGCTGGGAATTTCTTGTGAGCACACTTGAATAATATGGGATGCAGACCTGATGCTCAACATAAGACTATGTGCTGTATAGCAGAGTACTATTGGTAAACAACCAATTATTCATGGAAACCTGTCTGCAGGTTCACTGAAGTGATATGATAAATATGAAGAATTCCGTGTATCTCTGGACATAGTTTAGAATTCTTGAAGTGACATATAAAGAACAAAAAGATACACTGGAGC
>JANHZU010000712.1:553634-569204 GCA_032468055.1 Acrochordus granulatus
AAGGTGAAACGTCTTCTACTTGAAAAATCCAATCCAGATGCTTGTTTTTTAAACTTTTGTTGCGATTTATACATAGGAATAATTTATATAGGAACAATAATCCTAAATACCCAATTATTCTTAATTCAGAATGATCAATGCAGCAAGCATTATCTCAGATAAAGTGTAAAAAGGGCCTGAGACTAGCCAACTCCTCACCCACCAAGCTGATAGTTGATTAGAAGATGCTGGAAGCTAAAAATCATTTTGGGAGAAAGCATCTGTCAGGAATCTCCTTTTTGTCCTGCTGGCAGATTTTTCCAGCATCCTCACAAGTCCAGGCTTTTTCAAAAGAGTTTGACTCTGCTCTGTTCTGAATCTTGTTCAGGACTGCCACCCATCTTTAGAGCTGTTAGGATCATGCAAAGCAGCACATTTATTATCTGAATGTGATAGTTTGCCAGAGCAGGAACAGTTCTTAACTTACTTTCTTCCTATAATCTTTTACATTCTTCACATCCTATTGTGTGTGTGTTTTATTTAAACAGTCTGTCCATATCACATCAGTTACTTTTGGCAGTGAACAGGACTGAAAGAAAGCCTAACACAAACAAAAGAACCAACTCTTAATAGAACACATGTCCACATTTAAAAACTTTCCATATGCACAGAGAACAACAACCAAACTAGTCAACCAACACAGCTCGCTTAACTTTTTGACTCAAATACCAAAGAAAGAGCCACGTTGTTAATGCCTTTAATGCCTCTGGAAGAATGTGGTTTCACAAGGCAGGCACTGATACCAGAGAAGGCATGTCTCCCAGGTCCCAAAGATGGTAATGCTCACCCTGTCTGTTCAAGTAGGGTGAACAGGTTGGAGGCAGGTGGCCCCACAAGGAACCTGGCTCTGTGCCATGTAGGCTTCATAGGCAATATTCTATCCTTTGCATGGAGCCCAGAAGTTCAAATAGAGTGTATGGTATGGATAGGGAGATGTGGAGCCATATTATGGGTTGTGAGGATAAAAGATTGAACTGAATACATCACTTACATTCTAAAAAATTCTAAGCCCTGTTGCATTATTTCAACAAAATAATTGCTTTGGTTAAGAGTATGAATACTGATAGAACTGCTGTGCCTTTTTTTTCTAGGGCATACTTGAACATATTAAGAGGCAATTAATTTTATATCATGCTTTCTTCCTTGCCCCTTCCTCCCAATTTACAGTTGACTGGTTATCTCTACTCTTCCCCCTTTTAAAAACCCCTCCAAAATGAAATGAAATAAATTTATGATGCTCTATTAAAATAATACCCAATAATCAGAACTTTGTGAATTATATTATAATCTACTTGGTATGTGATGGCAAAATTATATCTTGATAATGTTTCATTTCTTGACATTGGAAGTTAAAAATAGGATATAAAATAAGGATTTAGGAACCAGTTTTTCTTCAAAGAAAACTGCAGGGACTTGTCCAGAAAGTCTCTGAGAATTAGACACAATTGAATAAAAGAGGGAAAAAAAGCCCTTTTGTTTGCTTTAGAGAAACAGAGTGCACAAACTTTGGCTCTCAACAGAACCTAGTTTCTACATTGGAATCTTTGAAGTTCCTTATAGTTAAGTCCATTGCAAACACAGAAGAAAGATCTAATTTGTTTATTCTGTTTTTTACCATACATGTGTTAAGATTCTTCTCCCTTTTTCTTTTGCTTTACAGGATGTTCTAGTATCAATTATCAAAAGTAAAGCTACAAGAGAATAGCAATCTTAAGAAAATACTGAGTTATGTTTTGTATAAAGTACAGTACCACCTTTAGTCTGTATGGATGTTTATCGGAAAATTAAAATAAGACAGTTCCAAGGATCTTAGAGTAGAAAACAACAACAATAATCTAGAGAAAACAGGGAGAAGAAAAGTGGAAGCTCACTCTTATAGGATCTTCTCTGAAGTCTTATTGGGGTTATAGAATATCTGGGAAGATCTGTATTTTTCATATCTTTCATTAAGCTGAAAATCAGTTAATTCCAATTAATATATGGAAAATCTTTCCTCTTATATTTGATTTCCTACTTTTCTTTGTGATGGTTGTGGTAGAGCCATGCTATTTGTTACATTTTGGTGTTATATTTTTTAAATAATTTTAACAGTTAAAAGTTAACTTTTATTTGTTCCTATACCACTTCAAGTGCATCTTTTTGGGCAAATTACTAAATGAACAGCTGAGGGTACAAAGATAAAACTGGAAAATTACACCCATCTCAACATATCTCTCACATTTACAAGTCATTCTTTCATTCATTCATTCATTCATTCATTCACTCACTCACTCACTCACTCAGTGCTTTATGCATTCAGAATTTTGCAACAAGGAAAAAAGCAAAAGCACTTTAATAGAGTAAGAATTCTAAATTCAGAAGGTTCAGGTAATGTTGCCAGAAAGGCAGTAAGACAAAATAGAGCTTCAGAGCAGAGAACAAAGAAATTGCTCAAAATATGACAGAGCACGGAAATAGGTTTTTTAGGCTTATGGCATATGTTCTAAATAATAAATAACAAAATTATTTTGGCTCTGAGGTTCTGGAAAAAGAAGCAGACCAAAATGGAATAATTCCAGAACTAGAGAAAAGGTTGCTACTACCCAGTGATTTAGTTAAGGAAGTAAAGCAGAAGATACATGTTTTTATAGCACTTCATTACAAAAAGTGACATGACTGAATGTGGCTGGCAATATCAGAGAGTCAAAGATGAAACCAAGGCTTCATGGCTGAAATGTAGAAGATACTGCTGGTAAAAAGAACATATAATCATGAAGATGAATGCAATTAAAAAATAATAATAAATCACTTTTGTAGCCATAGTAAATCTCAGACACACAACTTTCCATTAAAAAAAGCTAGTATGAGAGATGAAGATGCATAGTGGCCTAGGGACTCTGAAAAAGTTTCATATTCGGCAGGTCCCCAGTGCCCATTTTTTGGGGGGAAGCACGATAAGAACCTGTGTGAGGCTTTTTTTAATGGTGATTTTGGTTAGCATAGGGCTGATTGACATGTCCAGTGATTTCCCTGTTTTCTGTTTGGGTCTTTTATGTAGCTCTCTTTTGGTGATATGTTCACATGAACTCAGTTCTCGAGTTCAAAACACAACTATTGGTGGGCAGCCCTACCCTTTAAATTATGTTTTTGGATGTTTCTGGCAAGCAGTCTTCAGGGATACAATCCTGTTATCTGTAGACAATTATTGTATGTCTTTGGATGACCAGCTATTTATTGAAAACACAGTATAACTTTACAAAGTTGAGGAATTGTTTAGTTCTAAATGTAAAGGTATTGCCTGAACAGGCATTCTTTGTGGTAGATAGGGAGAGAGACAAATACAGTATAACAAATGTTTATATAGGGGAGTAATTCTTAGATCTGGTGGATTTCCAAATTAGTTTAGTAACGGTAATTACGACACTGCCATGTATATGTGGACCCAAATAACTACAGGAAGAGAGAACTACATGGACTTTGGAGCAATGCTTCAACAACAACTGCAGTTTAAGCTACCTAATTATACTCTTCTCTATCTTGATATGTGTTGTATTCCTATTTAAATCGTAACAATTCTTTTTAAATATTTATAGATATGTATACTAGTATATCTTCAAATTTACTACACATAGTGAATTTTTTGTCCTCTTTTTGATGAAGCACAAGTTGCCACCTTTCCACTGTGTTGGAAGTGCCAAAACATAATACAGTGATATTTTTTAGAAAAAGCATATACCTTTTTAAGCTTGGTAAACCTAATTTCATATCCCATTTTTAGACTTTATCACACATTGTGGCCAGCTTTTAGCAACTTGGTTGCACTATTCCAATATAATGGTCACACAATTCCAGTGGATTTGTGAGAGGGCATTTAACAGGATAATTACACAAAAGAGTATGAAAAAGGAGTGAAAAGCTTGCAGGTGTACATGCAGAAAAGATTGAAGAAAGTTATTACAAGCTTTGACTTGAAGTGTTTTACAGTATATTCTTAAAAAACTGATAGAAACTTTTAAAAATCAGTTTGATTCTTCTAACATGTAAAAAGTTGCTAGAATGATGGACCATCACAAAAATGAATTTTTCTCAGTAAGTCTTTTAGAAATGCAAGTTGATGCTATCTTTTTAATTAGAACAAGCATCGTTAAGGGGCACTTTATTACAGTTAATTATAAATATTTAATATGATCTGGAGTTCACCAAGTACTCTGTTGAGACCTGTGATTCTGTGTGAAAACAAGTTAAATGAATGCCCTATCATTTTCTGTTTGGAATCATTATTTTGGGTGATTTCCACAGCTATTGCTGTTCTAATCACTCTTAATCTACTGTAGCTGTACTTAAAAAGCTTAAATAATCCTTCTTTTAGAGTAAGAAAATAATGATTTTCTTGCACGCAGTCCTAATCCCAGTATTAAAAAACAAAATACATCATATTCTTTGCAAATTGCAGTGTACATATTTCAATCCATTGCCTAACCATCTTAGTAATATGTAGTATAATTTTGAGATTCTGAAGTTGAATGATTTTTTAAATCTATGTTCTTGAATATATATAAATATGTGCCTCTTTGTGTGGGTATAGAGCATATATATGATTATATAAGGGCACTGGTGGCACAAGTGATAACTACAAAATGTAGTTATTATCCTGCTGAAATGGCTGCCTCCACCAACAAATAGGCTGCTACATTTTGTATTGTGGAGTTTTTTAATAGTCTTCAAAGGCAATCCCAAATTGAGTACATTGCAGTACTCCAAACACCAGGTAATAGCATGAGTGACAAACTTCCAAAGTATGACTTTCCAAGAAAAATTGAAACTGTTTCATCAGATAAAGCTGGGCAAAAGTTCTCGTGGCCGGGGCCTCAATTTGCTCTACGCAGAAGAATCTCCAAGTAACACATTCTCCTTCCAAGGCCAAGTTCAGAATAGTGTGGTCAGATTGTTTCTGTTTTCAAGCATTCCATCTTATTGGGATTCAGCCTAAGCCTGAATGTCTGCCAGCTTTGGAGCAGTTTTGGTTGAGAACTGAAAAAAAGGATGAATAAGAAAAAAATAATATTCAATCTGTAATAGTAGTTAAAGCTACTATTAACAGTAGCAGTATAACAGTAGTTAAAGCTCCACTCTCCACAAGTTGACTTTTATGTGGATATATTTTTCTCAGTTTTTGGTTACTTAAGCAGATTATTTATTCTACTTTTATTACACACTTTAAGAAAATTTATATTTATAAATATAAAGGCAAGGTGGTGCCTCATTGTGGGGATAAATGGGCTCAATGTAATGCTAAATACTGTACATCAAATATGCAAGTTAAAGTTCCATAATTCCCAATCCACTGGCTGGGGAATTTTGGGAGTAGAAGTCTACAAATTTGAATGGTGCCATGACCAGATTATTGGAATCATAGAGGTGGGGAAGGCTGGGCCAGAATATAGTCTATTTCTGATAAACATTTTAAGATGTTTTATGACAATTATATCCATAGTAATCATTACTAGGACTATTTAATTTGTGCTTCCATATTTGCATCTTCTGATATATTGTGACATGCATAATTTAACTATTTATTAATAAACTAGCTATTTTTTGTAAAAACAGCAAAAGCTTCTTAGCCTAACAATTTAATGTGACTTTATATTCATGCAAGAGTTTTATATTTATATAAAGCTTTTGAAGTTATTTGTTTTCTGGTGATATAATATGTAGGTTTATCTTTTCCAAATTTTTCTGAATAAAACTAAATGCTTTTAACTTGATTGACAAAACAAACTATGCATGAATGAAAATAAATATCCCTAATTGGATTGTCCAACCAAGTTCTGACATATAGCAAAGGACAGTCTAGATCATACCTGAAAGATCATAAGCTGAAAAATGTTGAATGTTTTTTTCAAGATTTTTGTGATAGCGATGAACTCATCATTAGCAAACTGATTTAATTTCACAGGACATAGAGCCTGGGTTTCTAAAATAATTTGTGGAAAGCATTTATTGAAATAGCAAGGTGCAGTCCCGAATATCAACAGACCAGATGCCCAGACAATCTGCTAGGACACAGAATTGTGAAGGAGCCATTGCATTAGCTAAAAATTTGGTTGTTATCCCATAGGAATACAATTTACTTTGCACAGCTGATGAAAATCCATGAGATGTTCATTTCAAATAACCAATTAAAATTGTCACAGTTTTCTCAAGATAAGCAAGCTAAAATAGGAAAGGGAATTAAAGAATTTCCTATATAGGCTGTGAAAAGTGCAGTGACCAAATAAATATACTTGCATTTTGCATAGTTGATCTGAGTCTGTGTCATGACTAAAGGGAAAGTTCCCCCTGTATTATTTAAAATGGCTGTCTGAACCCATGGCTCTGGAGGAATTAAATATGACTTTCATACTCTGTGCACATAAATTCTACTTTTGACTTTTAGAATAGTCCTCTCAGTCCAAACTCTGTTAAGTGCAATTATAGCAATTAAGGAAGTTTGTACAATCATCCTTAATTTGGGTTCTTTCAAAATTGTATGTGCAAACAAGTTGCTACTTGGTTTTCTTTTTCCAACTTGCAATAACAGATTATACATATATAGAGACATTTTAAACAAAATTCTACTGATCAGTTGTTGCAAGGAATGCTAAGTTTTGTCTCATGATACCAGGAAGTATGTACAAACCAAGAGAATGGTGAAGTTCTGGCTTATTAGTGAAGTTCTTACTAAGTTCTTTGTTCACTCCTATCCTAACAGAATCACAGATTGGTAATTTTGGTCATTATCTGTGAAGCTTTCACAATCCTGTGTACTGTTGCATTTAGTTTCAGATACATCTCTATATTAGTCAATGTAATCTTGATGCAAAGTTAAAACTCCTCTCTAAGAATATTACCAAGATAATGGATGGGTAGAATAGAATTTCTCCACAGTTACACAATTGAGATTTCTGTTTACCACTGATGTTTATCTATTGAAAAAGCCATTTTAATCAAGACTGTGGGAGGGAAACTTTAATCTCTGCCTGAACAATCCCATCTATAGGTTGGTTGTGCTCCCTCTGACTTAATAAAACAACTACTTGGTAGGTATGTGGACCATAGTCTGTCTCTTCTGCAATAAATAACATTATCTTTTTAGTTACAGTGGAAATAGCCAGTGTCTGTGAGTTTATCTCTTTGTGCATGCACTGGTGTGTATATCTGTGCAGAAATCTGTCATGGCAACAAACTGTTAGGGGTGTGAGAAGAATGTATATGTGCAATCCTGTTTATTGAGTCTAATGATTTGCTGTGAAACTCAGAGGCTGAAGGTCCAACTGTGTTTATGTGTGAAGGAGAAGAAAGGAAAGGAAACAGTTGTACACTGTGGTAATAATTGCCTGATACTGAGAACTAGGCAAGAAAGTTGCATGCCCAGAAAATTTTAAAAAAATAATTATACAACTACAGATATTAAATATTCAAACAGCAGCAGTGAGACATTTTACAACTCATTCCATCTGTGTTTCAGAATTCTAGGCAAACACAAAGACTTTTCAAGTAACCTGTGCTTAGCATTTAGATGACTTGGTGGTTAAGGTTGCTCTACCCAGATGTAGTTCTGCTATTGAGAAACACAAAAATGCTGAGAATAAATAAACAGAAGGTCAGGCCAGTTCTCCCTAAAGTATTTCAAGAGTTCTCTTTCATAAATTTTGTGATATTGTCCTGTGATAAAATAAAGGCTGTTGTTTAAATGTTAAAAATCTAGTTTTCTTGTCATCCAAAATACTTGAATTAGGAGAAGAGTTTTGTACAGGTTTTGGGATTCAATATTCATCTGCTCCCAAATTCTATGAAATAGTAACTGATTTTACAGTTACTGTAAAATGCAGATTTAAGACAAAAATGCTCAGTAAATCATTTGTAGAGAATAAATTATTTTAATCATTTTACATGTATATCTTTTCTCCTATCTCTAAAAATTATTGATAGACAGGTCAGAATATAATATGGGAAACACAGCATTTGTACCCATATCCGTGTTTTAAACATTCATTTCTAACTAATTTACTATTTATTCCAGTGTGATTGCTGTCAGCCACTGCACAATGACAAGCCTTTCTATTCAGGAGAAAGCTTTGGGATGTTCATGCTTATAATTGCAAACCTTGTCAATGTTTGTGCCATGCCGTAAGCTGTCACTACAGGCTGTCACTACAATAGGACAATGGATTACTTTCCTATTGAATATTATAGAGGTGGTGGTGGAGTCTGTGATAATTGTCAACATAACACCTCAGATAATGATCACAACCAAATGGAATGCACATTGGCTGTGCAAGTACAAGCAGATGTTTTATGGCTGGCTCTTCCAAAGGGTCATTGGTTTGAGGTAGAAATATAAAATGTACAATTTTCCAATGTGGATTATTTCTATCCCCCTGTAAGGTGAAGCCTGTATCTTTATTAGTATTATTCATCATGTATGTGATCACCACTGAAAGACCAAAGTACTGGCACATTATATAGTACATTATTTAGGAAGAGCCATAGAATGAATGTTTTGCATAGACAAAATCTCAGACTTAATTCTAGCACTCAACTGGCTGTTTGAAATCTAAAGAATTTTTTCAGTTGGAGCAACATATATGGAAAAAATTATGAAGTATAATTTGAGTCATGTCAGAACAGAATGGTGGTCAATAAAATACAGAATACAAAGTTGCTATCCGAAGACATCATAACACAATATTGATTGCTTCCTGGCATGATTTGCTTTGGATCAGAAGGAGCCACTTTAAAAAGGCCAATGCCCATTCCAATAAAGGGAAAAGAACACATTATGTTATTTGCGATTTTTCACTAATTCCCCTTTTAATAGCCTTGTTGCTCTATGGTAATGGTCCTGATGATGGGTCTTCAAAGAAATACAAAACTAAACTAAATTATAATGGAATATCTGGATGGGATTAGGCATTACTTTAGGAATATACTGTCATTCTTTGTCATTTAAAAATACAGTGGAACCTCACAAGACAAGCACCTCACAAGACGAGATTTTCACAAGACTAGCAAAAATAATAAAAACTATTCTGCTAGACGAGCGGTGACTCACAAGACGAGCAAAACTTTGCGAGATAACTTTAGTCAGCATGCTCTGTATTTCCCATTCAGGCAGCAACCACGCGAGAGTTCTGCCAACGCTATCATGTGCAGTTTACACCATTACTGTCCGGGTACTGTATTGTGAGACGTTGCTGAGGGAAAAGGAAAAAGGCCCTTTTGCTTCGAGTGGTGGCGGCAGCGGATCCTTGAGCGGTGGCAGCAGCGGATCCCCTCAGCAGGGGAAGCCAGACAGCAGCCAGCCTAGCAGCAGCCGAGGCGACAACCTTCCTTGAAGCAGATCAGTAAGTGCTGGTTAGTTTGCTCTATTTCTGCTTTATATCATGTGTTAATCATTGCTACTTGTTTCAGATGTTAGGGACAATCATTTCTGCATAAAATTCTGTTGAAAATTATTTTTTGGTGAATATTTTTGGGAGGCGTTGAACGGATCGTCCAACTTTTCATGGTTTCATATGGGAAACCTCATTTCGCTTTAAGAGCATTTCGCACTAAGAGCGTTCTTCCAGAACGGATTAGTCTCGTCTTGTGAGGTTCCACTGTAAGCACTATTGTTTTCAGATTCTGAAAACTAAATTTAACATCTCAGAGTACTGTTGGGAAAGTCTCCTATCTGTAACTCAGATCAAGTGCTCCCAAGCAGTGTAATTTCTGCTAGAACTAACTAACTTCTGCTTTTAAGGCAGATTTGTTGGTTTTTAATGCAGTCTGGCCTGCTATTCTTGATGTAAAATGATCCTTGAATTTGCAGAAGTGACTCTTATTTGACAAATTACTTTAAATACAGAACAAGCCCGTAGTGCCTGTTATTTCATACAATTTGATTCTGATTTTGTCTCATGCTGAACATTTATAAAACACAAACATGTATTTGCTGAAATTATCATTGTGCATGTGTGTTGCAATAATTTTTTGGAGCCTTCAGTGCTCTTGAGTCTTGTTCCTAGGACCATATTGGAAAGTTTGAAGTTTAAGAATAACTTCCTATTTTAAAGAATAGGTATCCTACAGCCTAGCTTCATAGGAGTGTCATGTTATGTAACAGATGGAAGTTTAATGGAGTAAAACACAGTTTGTAACAGGTTCATTGTTTCATATGCTCTGGATCACTAAATTGGCAGGTAGAGATGAAAGGTGCATTAAAATGGACGTCCTGAAAATTATATAATTCTCTCAAGGGAATAGTCTTTAATTTTGAATTATACAGCTAATTTTCATGAATTGGAAGCTACATTGCGTAACCATTCCTTTTTTCAGGAAGAAATTGTGAGTTGTGTAACAATTTCTTTTATCAGTATATAAATGCAGATCTCTCAGCTTTGGATGTTTGTAAACCCTGTGAGTGTTATTCAGCAGGAACCAAAAATGGTAGTTGCCTTTGCAATAAGGTAAGCAGCTTTGTACTGAAGTTGCCTTTAAACTGGCTGCTATTGGCACTAATTCCCATTATCAAGATTGAAAAAAATGGAGGGGGATTTAGCAAGTTCTTAGAAATTTATTTAATATTGAGAAATGTATTTTAATATTGAGAAATTGATTTTAATATTTTGAGAATGCTACATTCTCAAAAGTGATAACAGTATTCAAATTCATGAAATATGTTAGAAATTCAGGATTATTCTAGTATTGATCTCATCCTTTAGAGGAATATGGATGTTTCTTGTAGGATGGATGTGACACCAGCTTAGGAAGGAGAGAGACTGTCAACATTTTTTCATTATGCCCTGCAGTACTCAAACAGAATTCCAATAGACCTAGTGGCATTTGTTTCCTGACTTGGCCTACCTCAAAGGATTGAAACCCTCCCAAGACAAACTGGTTGCCTCAATACATATTGGTTTTGGTAAATCCTACTGTGTTCAGAGAGGCTCCCACCTACATAAATGTATACAAAATTTCAGCCAAAAAGTTCCATAAAAGAATGAACCAAAAGATCCAGCCTAGTTCATTCATAATAATGTAACCACTTTCACTTTCCTTGTTACATTCTATGATTATGGGAATGTTGACGGTTTCCTTCTGAAATACATAACACTTATAGTTCAGGAAAGATTGTTTTTGATTGACTATAAATATTGGGAAAGTGTTTTAGAAAAGTTAAAATATTAAAATCAGAACCTGAAGTAAGTTAGTAAAAAGCACAGATTTTGAAAAAAAAGTAACGATGTTGCTGGCATCCTATTTTCTCATGGGGTATGGAGTTTTTCAATAAAAAACAACCATATACTGCCAGTTCATCAGTGAATCTAACTCAGTAATCGCTACATTGATAATTTGGCTTCAAAATGTATTAAGAAAGAAAAAATAATTATTTGTTTTATCCTATATAAAATAAATTCCTTTAAAAAGAATTGCAATCATTTTGTGAGAACTTAAGCTATTTTTCTCCATCATCAGATAAATTTAAATAGCACATATTTGGAGAATGAGATTTAACGTAAGCTTTGTCTATCTGTCTTTCTAAGAATTATCAGGTGATCCAAACTGAAATGCCAAAGATTATTTTGTTTATTTACTTACTTATTTATATCCCACCTTTATTATTTTCAACAACTCAAGATGGTGAACATATATAACACAACTTCTGCTTTCTATTTTCCCCACAACAGCAACCCTATGGGGTGAGTTGGGCTGAGAGAGAGTGACTGGCCCAAGGTCACCCAGCTGGCTTTCACGGCTAAGGCAGGATTAGAATTTACAACCTCCTGGTTGCTAGTCTGTTACCTTAACCAACAGACCAAACTGGCTCTTTTATTATAGTAAAAGACTTCTAAAATGTAGGGAGTTCATTTCAGAATGGACTATGGAAGAGTTCAGAAGGCAACTCATGACTGCCAGTTTATTATTTTATTTACCGGAATTGAGACCCTTAATTTTATATAAAAAGTTACCAAAGATTTTAAACTCTTGGCATTATATGCAGGTAAACAAATGCATAATCAATCCATATCTTTCAAAGGGCAACAAAACTTTAGGAAAATTGCTTCCTTTATCACTGTACTCCTGTGCAGTGATGAGAAATATACTAATGTGTTTCTTGTTCTTTCATTTTATGTATGTTTTTCTGCTCAGTTAGGACAGTTTTTTATTGGTATCTCTGATTATTCAAAAAGCTGTGGAAAATATAGCCAATTTTGATAACTTCCATCCATGAGGAGCTCTTGCTTTTACACTCCTTTATCCCAAGTTGATGAAATACAGCACTGTTGACATTAGCCTTAATAATGAGCCTGATTGTATGTTCCTCACAATGAATCTTATTTGGCAAAAATCACAAAACCTGGACAATTCTTTAGTATTTCAGAATTCTAAATATAGAACACTCTTCTCCTTGAAGTTTGGCAGGCTCTGCCCTTCTAACTCTCTGAAAAGCACTAAAGACCTTTTCCCCAATGTCTGAGATAGAATAGCACTAAGTTTTGTTTTTAATGTTTAGGGTTTTAATAGTTTGTATGTATTTTATGTTGTTTTAATTCTTGATTTGAAGCAGGCCAAAGTATGATATAAAATGGGTGGCTATATAAATATTTTAAATAAATAAATAAATCCAATGCTACTTTTGAAATTGGTTTTTTTAGTTGACAATTATTCCACATTGACAATAACTGAATGTTAAGTTGTTCTAATTCAAGGTAATACAGCAGTTTCATGCTTTTCCATTTCTTTTATTTAATTTTAAGAATTAAGCTTAGGAAGACTGAAAAATGAGTTGAAACACCAAGATGATACAAAAAAGAAAATAAGGAAAAATGGGCTGGTCTGTATAGCTCAATAAGGGATAAATAGACTGTTGCAGTAAAACCAAGATAGAGCAGAATGATTAAGAGGCATTAAAAATAGATTAATAAGTCTGGAGAAAATGAGCAGAAATGAATTACATGAAATAGAAAGGCATTACTGAAGGAAGTATTTCCAAGGCTGACCCATGGAAGATGGAATTTAAGGAATAAGGTCCTGGCTCATGAAAATTAATTGTCACGTCACAAGCATAATTTTCAAGAAAGTGTGTTTAAATGGTCCAGAATACACTTTCACTGCATAATTTACCATTCCAAGCAGTTCATCAATGTAAAGAACCAGTTATATGTCATTTAGTCTAAATGAAGATACAGAATTCCAGAAGAGAATAAGCATATGAGTTTTTATCCTTATAGATAAAAAACAATAGTTTAGTTAAAATAATATTTATTTCATTAAAAAAGCATTTTATTAACATCTGTGTTCAGAAAATTATTACAGATGGGTTTTTTTTTTAAAAAAATAGTGATAACCAGAATGCAGATCTGGGTAAATCTTGAATAAATGTGCTTAGTAAATATGAAAATTGTGTGTGTGTGTTTATTAAAAAGTAAGGACACACTGACTGGAATGGGATTTTCTATACAGGATTGCAGCCTAAATTAAGCCCTTTAAATCTCATTAATTTCCACTAAATGTATTTTGATTTCAATTTAATTGTTTTCAGAATCCTTAATTTTAGATTTTAAATCCATGCTTTTAAAACAGGAATTAGAAAAGGCATGTGTCTAAGGTTCACATTGATCTAATCAAATTAAATACACTTAAACCTCTTCTTCAGGACTAAACACAAATTACCATTTTCTTCACAAGTACATTTGGAAGAATGAGAGTTATTCATTCAGCACTTCAAACTGTGTCATTGAATACAATAATCAGGAATCAGGCTCATTACATGAAGTTTTCCTATTCCATTGGAAGGTGGCATCCAAATGATTACTGGGGGTGCGGAGGTTGTAGTGGATTTAAGATTATCTCCAAGATCTCTTTCTGTGAAAGTTCCGTACCTTTATTTATTTATTTAATATGCTGCCAGATCCCCACCAATGCACGATAACATCATATTGCCAACTGTTTCTGTAATTAGGCATTGAAATTGAAAACATGCAACTAGAAATATTGCTGTTATCTGGAGCAATACTTGTGTGGGCATCATCACTTGGTTTAGGGAATATATTAAAATGTCAATGTTTTTTATTATAATAACTTAAAGGTAGACAAGCAGCGTATTAGGGTTCCAAGTGAATTGACTCCCCTTCTCTTTAACCACTTTTTTGTTTCAGATCACTGATACTCAGTTATGGCTCAATCAGACTCAAGTTCTTTAAATTGAATTCAGAAGAACTTGTATTTTTTCCCCTTTAAAAGCTATTAGAATACATGAAGCTTTATGCTTAGTGAAGTGAGAGGTTAGTTTTCGGGAACAAATCCATTTCTTTGAAACTAAGATTTCTAAGCTGCAATATTTGCAGTTGCTGAGTGGTATGTAGACAAGAACTTTAAAAATATGAAAGTTTTGTCTCATTCTCCATGGAAAATGATATTATTTTGAGGATAAGGAAATCATTTCCATAGTAAAGACATAATTCTTGGGCAATGAACTGACAAACATCAATACTGAGAATACTCTTGTAGGTGGAGATTCAGTCATTATAAAGGGAGAGAGAGATTTATGACAGTCATCTAGATTTTGTAGTGATATCATGAACGATCTAGACTAGCTGCAGGACAATCTTGCAGAGTAGGCAAATCTCCCTTACTATAGAAGGTGCATTTTTTTGATCAGACCTCTCTGATTCTTGGAGCTGCTGGGATAAGTCCTTGCAGTTTTCTTGGAAAGGGTTTTCAGAAGTGATTTGCCATTGTCTCCTTCCTAAGGCTGAGGGAAAGTGACTAGCCCAAGGTCACTCAGCTAGCTTTGTGCCTAAGATGGACTAGAACTCAGTTTTCTAAACTGATCCCTTAACTGCTACAAAAACTGGCGCTTACTACAGAAGATGCAGCATAGCTATCTGACTTTGCATTCTGTTTCTCAAGAAAGGAATTGCAATCACTGAGACAAGATAAAACGAGTAGATATTCTAGAAAGTCTTGAGAAACTGCAGAGTAACCATCCCAGGGGCCTGGTGGCATTCACCTGAGAGTTCCTTAAGTCAAATGTAGAATTGCTGGCCTCTTAATAAAAATATATAATGCATGCTTCAAATTGTGCTCATTACCAGAGGGCTGGTAGTTAGAGATTATAGGATGCTGCATTTATCATCTGTTTCAGCAAACTGGTGTAAATAATAATAATAAAAAATAAGCACATAGAAGAACAAATCCTTATGAAGAAAAATCAGCATGAATTTCATATAGAAAAGCACTGCCGCCAAACATCTGCAGCTTTCCAAGAATGTCAATAGGCATATGGTTGTAGGTAATCCTGCCAATATTCAGTTGATTCAAAATGCAGTGTCCTACATAATTTTGCACTAATCCAGATTTGGGCATGTATCACTTCTTCTGCAGGAGCATACTGGCTGCTGATTTAAAGCCCTGTATGGCATGGGACCCCCCTCCAGTGAGGCACCACCTTGCTGTGGTTGGGGGGTTTGTGTGCTCTGAAGAAGATGAGAGCTCTGCCAGAGGTTCAACCATACTGGACAGGTC
>JANHZU010000712.1:581913-593272 GCA_032468055.1 Acrochordus granulatus
AGCTTTGCTTCATAGAAACTTGGCTCAGCAAGACTGTTTTGAATACAACAGTACAGATTCTGGGGTTTCAGATTCATAGAGCAGACTGGGCAGAGATACCTGGGGGGAAAAGTGGAGGGGCATCTGATTTTATATAAATGAGCAATGGTGTACAGATGTTATAGTGCTAGAAAAAATTTGTAACATGGACTTAGAGGCATCATCAGCTGTAAACCATATTATTCTCCAAGGGAGTTTGCCTCCTTCATTCTAGTTGGAGTCAATACTGTGCAAGGCTGTCATAAGATTTGTTGTTTTAACAATGCTATAATTATCATACCTAATTATATCTTAGTCTCTTTATTAGAATACAACCAGAAAATACAGGAAATTTGTATGCAATATTCAAAATTGGAAAAAGCAGAAAAACTTCAGCTTCCTTAGACTAAAGTGGCGGGTATTTAGTACTGACTATTTAATACTGACTTTTGCCAGAAGAAGCCATTTTGTTCTGAACATTGCGTTTGTTTCAATTTTGTGTACATATTTCCTGTAATCTGTTTGAATCTTAATACAGAGATCAAAAAATAATTATGGATGGTCATTAAACTTTGCTAAAACAAAGCGGTTGTTGGCTTTTGCACAGTACTGTATATCCCCCCAAGCTTCTATTGGTCAGACGCTGCAGAACCTAGCTGACCTTATAATTCACACAGAATAAAAATATCCAGGCTTTTTACTTATTATTTTAGGAGATTTTAATACAGCAAATCTCACTCCCATGAATTGCCCAGATAAAGACAGCATGTCAGCTGCCCCACTAGAGACAAGAATACACTGGATTGCTATACTACAATAAAATTTGCTTTTCACTCTATTCTCTGCACATCAATCAGTCTTTCCGATCACTGTATGATTCACCTCATCCCTGCCTAAAGGCAAAAATTAAAACTGCAAAGCCTGTGGTCAGAACAGTGAAAAGATGGTCTGAGGAGGCAAAATTAAAACTGCAGGCCTGCTTTGATTGCACAGACTGGACTGTCTTTGAAGCTGCTTCAGCAAATTTTGATGAACTTACTGATACTGTGATATCATACATAAGCTTTTGCAAAGACATGTGCATGCCTACCAAAACTTTGCACACATACACAACAGTAAGTCCTGGTTCACAGTGAAACTCAAGTAGCTTCATCACAATAAAGAAGAAGCCTACAACAAAAGGGATAGGATCCTGTATAATCAAGCCAGAAAAACTAACAAGAGAGATCAGGGTAGCAAAAAAGAACTACTCTAAAAACCAAAAGATCAATTTTCAGCTAATTATCATTCTTCTGTGTGGAGAAGCCTACAGAACTTCACTGACTACAGAAGTCCATCACCCTCTGTTGAGGAAAGCCATCAACTAGTCGTTGAACTGAATGTGTTCTTCTGCAGGTTTGAGAGCCGCTGTTACTTACCGCTAACAATCCACCTCAGTCACATTAACAGCAGATATTTCCTCTACAATCATATCCATCCCTCCTCTGGGCCCTCACCCTCCTGGGCCTCCACCTCTGATGATTCTGGAAAAAGATGTCTGATATTCTTCAAAAACAAAAAATCAGAAAAGCATCCAGCCCAGATGGCGTAATCCCTTCCTGCCTGAAAACCTGTGTTCCACAATTGGCCCCTATCTTCACACAATATTTCAATAATTTTCAATAGATCATTCGAGCTATGCTTTCGTTCGAGTAAAGCATTCCTTCTTGCTTTAAATGCTCTATCATCATCCCAGTACCAAAGAAAATCTCCATCAGTGGGCTGAATGACTAGAAACCTGTCACTTTAACATCTGTAGTCATGAAGACATTAGATAGGCTGGTGCCAGCCCATCTGAAAGTCTTCACAGATCTGATGTTGGACCCTCTGCAGTTTGCTTACCAGGCATACAGGTCAGCAAATGGTATTGTCAATATGATACTGCATTACATTCTGCAATATCTTGACTCCCCAAGGACCTATTCACAAGTCCTTTTTGTGGATTTCAGCTCAGCATTTAACACAATCATCTCAGCTATTCTTCACTACAAACTGACCCAGTTTACTGTGCCTGCCCATACCTGTAAGTGATAACCAGGTTCCTGACAGACAGAAAAAAAATAGCAGGTGAGGCTAGGGAAAATTACATCCAGTACTCAATCAGTATTGGTGCTCCTCTGGGCTATATGCTCTCTCTGCTAGTCTTTTCCCTCTACATCAATGATTGCACCTCTGGAGACCCCTCTGTCAAAATTCTGAAGTTTGTGGATGACACAGCAGTCACTGGATTCATTAGAGATAGTGATGAGTCTGTGTACAGATGGGAGGTTGAACAGATGGCCCTGTAGTGAAGCCAGAACAACTTAGAGCTAAATATGCTTCAAACTGTGGAGATGACAGTGGAAAAGTCCTCCTATTTCACCCTCTCTTACCATGCCCAGCAACATGGTATCAGCAGTACAGTCCTTCAAGTTTCTAGGCTCTATAATCTCCTAAGACTTAAAATGGATGGCTAACATTAGCACCATTATTAAGAAGGCACAACAGAGAATGTACTTCCTGCATCTGCTGAAGAAGTTCAGCCTGCCTCAAGAGCTGTTGATACAGTTCTACAGAAGGATCATTGAGTCTGTTCTTTGTACATCTATAATTTTTGGTTCGGGACATCAACCATGCAGGACAGGTACAGACTCCAAAAAACAGCCAGGATTGCAGTTAGCCTGCCCTTCATGGATTTTGAGAGGGTCAAGAGAACGGCAGAGAAGACATCTGCAGATTCCTTGCACCCTGGACATAATTTGTTTGAACTTGTACCCTCTAAAAGGTGCTGTAGGGTATTGTATACCAAAACAACTAGACATAGGGACAGCTTTTCTCCCCGCACCATCATTCAGCTAAAATACTTGGCTCATGCTATAGTACAGAACACAAAGTGCAAAGAATTCTAAATTAACCTGAAGTACTAAAATGTTTATATACTTATCAATAGATTGTGGTTCTAATTCTATACTTTACTATATTCCTTTTCTACTGGCTGTGTACATAAAGTATGGATGCATACTTTATTGTTGAAGACATAATTTCATTTATTTGTGATGTTATTTACTGTTGTCTTGCAAGTACTGTATAGAACTGCTGTACCAGAGTCAAATTCCTTGTATGTCTAACCATGCTTGGCCAATAAAATATGTGAATCTGAAAAAAAGAAAACAAATTTGCATTGCTAGCAATGTTGATATATGACAAAAAAATCCTAAACTGCTGGTAAGGAAATCTTGAGGATGTTCTCCTAACAGCCTTTAGAAGATATTGAGGCACTACCTTGTAGGCATTATACAAGGCACTACCATTGAGCCTGGGGCCCTGATAAAATGAGTAAGCTAGTTTCCTGGGCAGTTCAAGTGTTCTTAGCTGCTATTTTTATGTTATTTCTGTTTTTAATTTGTCTGGGTTTTATTTTATTCTGTTTAATTGTTAGTGACCAATTAAACAGAATAAACATGTACAGTTCTGTGAAAAAGAAAGTGCACCCTCTTTGAGCTCTATGGTATCAAGACATAATAATCATCTGGTCCTCAGCAGTTCTTAAAAGTAGATAAATACAGCACATCAGATGAACAACAACACACGATGTATAACACCATATCATCATTTATTTTTAGCCCCTTGAACTCTAGTTCTACCTCTTCGAAACTCAGCTTGTACTTCTTGTTCTTGCTTCACATACGGCTGAAGCCTAGCTTATAGTATTTTGAGAAGAACCTTGCCAACGTGTGAAATGAGTGCAATTATATGACAGTTTGAACATTCTTTGGCATTGCTCTTCTTTGGGATTGGAACGTAAATTGACTTCTTCCAATCCTGTGGCCACTGTTGAGTTTTCCAAATCTGCTGGCATATTGAGTGCAGCACTTTAACAGCATCATCTTTTAGGATTTTAAATAGTTCAGCTGGAATCCTGTCATCTCTGCTAGCTTTGTTGTCAGTAATGTTTCCTAAGGCCCTCTTCATTCTCCAAGATGTCTGGTTCTAGGTAGCAATAAACCATTGTGGTTATCAGTGACATTTAAATCTTTCTTGTATAGGTCTTCTGTGTATTTTTGCCATCTCTTCTTAATCTCTTCTGCTCCAATTATGTCCCTACCATTTTTGTCCTTTATCATGTCCATTTTTGCATGAAATGTTCCCTTGATATGTTTAAGAATATTTTAATTAATCCAGGACATGATCTTACACATAGCCAGTTTAAAAGAATGATTAGAGATAGTTTAAATGCTCTGTTTAACCTGGCTGCATATAACCTTGCTGCATTTCTCATCCTGCCCCCACCCCCTTTTTAGAAAAGTACATATTACCTGACTATTCCTTTTCATTTTTAGATGAATTGAGAAAGTCTTCCAGATGGAAAGCGAAACATTTCCAATAATATCATGTAATTAAAATCCAGTTGCGTTTTAAGAAACTTTGCAGATGTTTGCAATTTTTACTATGTTCCCTTGATATCTTCAATTTTCTTGAAGAGATCTCTGGTCTTTCCCAGTCTACTGTTTTCCTCTATTTCTTTGTGCTATTCGTTTAAGAAGGCGTTCTTGTCTCTCCTTGCTATTCTTTGAAAATCCGCATTCAGTTCCCTTTCTTCCTTACTTTTCACTTTCCTTCTTTCCCTCAGCTATTAGTAAAGCCTTACCAGACAGCCACTTTGCTTTCTTGCATTTATTTTTCTTAGGGATGGTTATAGTAGCTACCTCTTGTACAATGTTACACACCTCTGTCCATAGTTCTTCAGGCACTCTGTCTGTCAGATCAAATCCCTTAAATATATTTCTCACCTTCACTGTATATTCATAAGGGATATGATTGAGGTCATGCCTGAATGGCCTAGTGGTTTTCTCTACTTTCTTCAGTTTAAGCCTGAATTTTGCAATAAGAAGCTCATGATCTAAACCACAATCAGCTCCAGGTCTTGTTTTTACTGACTGTATAGAGCTTCTCCATCTAGAAGGTGTTGAATTTGAATTCTTCAAATTCAGCCTCTTTGGCATCACTAGTTGGGGCATAGCCTTGGATTTCTGTAATGTTGAATGGTTTGCCTTGGATTTGAATCAGATCATTCTGTCATTTTTGAGATTGTACCCCAGTATTGTTTTTCTCACTCTTTTATTGACTATGAGGGCTACTCCATTTCTTCTAAGGGATTTTTTGTCCACAATACTAGAGATAGTGATCATCTGAATTAAATTTGCCCATTCCCATACATTTTAATTCACTGATTCCCAAGATGCCAATGTTCGATCTTACCATCTCATGTTTGACCACATCCAGCTTACCTTGATCCATAGATCTTACATTCAAGGTTCCTATGCAGTATTGTTCTTTACAGCACTGGACTTTCCTTTTACCTCCAGACATATCCATAGCTGAGAGTCCTTTTGGCTTTGGCCGCTTCATTCTTTCTGGAGCTACTTGTAACTACCCTCTGCTCTCCCCCACCTCCCCACCTGAGGGGCTCATCTTCTGGCATCATATCTTTTAGCCTTTTGATACTGTCCATGTGGCTTTCTTGGTAAAAATACTGGAGTGGGTTACCATTTCTTTCTCAAGTGGATCATGTTTTATAGGGACTCTCCACTATAATCTATCCATCTTAGGTGGCCCTGCATGGCGTAGTCCATAACTTCACTGAATTATGCAAGCCTCCTTGTCATGGCAAGGCAGCAATCCATGAAGGGGTCTTATCACAATAAGGCAACACATATCAAATACCATAAAAAATAGTCAATCACTTTTAACCAGAATTTTTCTGCTCTGGGATCCATCTGATTGTCCTATAAAGAGTTTATAAAGAGTTGTTTGTAGGCTTTAATATAGTACAGAGATGGGCTTTTTTTCTGCCTCCACAAACTGCTGATGGCATGGAGGTGTGACATTTTTACTGGAGAGAGTCTGGTGAACTCTCTTCTTTTGGGTGATGGGTGGGAGGATTTATTAGAAATATGAATTAAACATAGCAGCGGCTTCAGAAATGTATTAGCATTCAGTTCATTTTTAAAAACAAAAATGGTGCCACCAAACATTGCTTTTAGCTACTGAATCTCATCATTGTGCCCTTGGGGCTACGAGTGGCTCATCCCTGACTTACCAAAAATCTCATTCAGTCAAAAGCATCTGAGTTTTTGATCCAACATTATGTATTGCTATCATCCATACCGTTCAGTTCCAGAAGATATTGCAATCTGCAACAGCAGAGTTATGAGTGGAACAGAAGGTACTTATGGGTGGTTTGGGAGCACTTGTGAAAATTAAATGCTCCAACTTGTGTAAGAGGAAATGCTTTTGCTAACTTCATTGGCTATAGTCCAAAGTTATTAAGTGTTACAGAAGTTGCCATATTATTAAAACATGAAGTAAAACATCTACCCAATAGGGGCCATCTTCCATAGATTTAAATTTGATATCTGGTGTGCTAACCTAAATAATAGTCAGATGAGCAACTGTTAAGTTAAGTTATCTGCACAGTCTCAGAACAGTTTTATTTTTGTCTTGCACTGACTGGATAGAATACTATGTTATTCTGGGGGATAATGGGTCAGAGATATTGGAAAGCTAGATTCAGTACACAGAGGGAGGGTTAACTATGCCATGCTTGTGTAGACTCAGAAAAATACTGGATTTCCAAGGCAATTTTCCAACTGCCTCTCTTTCAGAGTATTTCAGTAAAGACATTTGGCTGGAATTTATATAGAAGTATATAAATTAATAAGTCTGTGAATTAAGCAGGATTTATTTCTGATTAAGCATGCCTATAATGGTCACTACATTTTTCATAGAACCTTTCTTCAGAATGTCAGAAAGGAATTAAGTATACATGCAACTTTGTGTCTGTTGTGTGTGTGTGTGTGTGTTTGAGTCAGTTTTTGATTCCTGGTGATTGCCTGTACTAATCCCTGTAGTTTTCTTGGCAAGGTTTTTCAGAAGTACCATTGCTATTTGGCAATTGCCATTGCCTGCTTCTAGGGCTGAGAAAGAGTGACTGGCCCAAGATCTGTAGTGCTGTGCTCAATGACAGCTAACTAGGAACTCACTGTTTCCCATTTTTTAGCATGATGCCTTAACCACTACACCAAACTAGTTCTGTATAGCAAATATTTACTATAAGTTAAAAAAAATGAATTTTTGACTGGATATATATCGCAGATTCTGTAAAAGTAGAAAGTACAATCCAAAGATGGAATTCCTGGAACTCCCTATCACATGTCAGAGCCATGTGTAGTTCCACAGTACATGGAACTGCTGCATATGACAAAACATGAGGGTGCATGACCTGAATGATTATGGTACCAATTTAATTCCATACAATAGAGGTGTTACCAAAATGTCAGTGTTGCAGTGATTGTGGACCATTTTAAACATAACCAAACCTAGTGGGCTTCCTCTCTAATTTCAATTGTAGAGCATCAAATAATAGAGCATTTTCTAGTTCTTGGCCAGTTGACAGCCCTTGCTAGACCTGACTGGTATTCTACTATCATCTAAGGTCCATGGAGAGCAATTTACATGGTCCTTTTTGTCATCTGTTTGGTGTGATTTTTCTTCCTGTTTGTATAACTTAACAATGTACATATAACTTAACAATGGTTCTCTCAATTTCCCTTGTCAAATTGAACCCACCTTGGTCTTTGAAATATTAACTTTCAAGTTAATAGAATTATCTAACATTCATAGCAAATCACTTATGTTCTCGGGCATTGACATAGCATCACAAACAAAGAAAGTCACACATACATTTTATTTTCCCAACTTGCATACTTCTAAAATCATTGTAATCATTCCTTATATATTTGTAAATACATTTAACAGTCAAGGGGACATTACACATCCTTGTTTACTCATCTTTGACATCACATTTAGTCAAATTAAAAAGATATATGAATTGAGCTCAGAAAGCAACTAGTGATCATTGTAGCTGTCCTAATATGAGGATAATATGATGTATAAAGTCTTATATAGCTTGGGATTAGATTATTTGAAAAATTATTTTTGCCTGTATAGACTGTTCTACTGTCTGTAACTTTTGCAAATTCATCACAGACACTTTGAAGATCAATGGTTAAATGAAAAAAAATGCTATACAATAATGTAAATTTAAGACACAGCTCTTTATTTAAATGGAGTTAAGATTTCAGTTCTTCCAGAGTTCAGATTTTAAGTTCTTCATTTGGGATACTTAATTATGTTATTTAAAAGAAGCCAGTGAATTAAGCCCTACTGTGTCTAACTGAAGTGTTAATGTGTTTTTATTACTTTCATGATTTGTTTTTGTTTATAGATGTCAGCATTGTAATTGTCATCCTTCTGGAGCAATTAATTGGACTTGTCATCCCATTACTGGACACTGTATGTGTAAACAATTTACAGCTGGCTTAAAATGTGACAACTGTGTTCCCAATGCTAGTAATTTGGATGTCCACAATCTATGTGGCTGCATTAAAAGTGAGTGGTTATTCATTTGCATTTCTTTCAGATGAATGGGTCTTATTAGTTTAATGATTGTAATAACAACATAATTATAATTCTTAAAAATGATATTGCTCATAATAAAATGTATTAATCCCTCAGTATTAATTTATTTGGTGGTACAGTTTGAAATTTGATCTTCCATATATATGATTAAGAACCTTCTTGGATCCAGAGATGATTAACAACTGCTGCCCAATCTCCAACCTTCTCTCTTTATTTAATTTATACAGATCCACAACTCACAGCAATGACTCTGTGCAGCAAGTGGTAGGTTGAAACCAACTCATTTTGTTCAAATAAACAAGCAAAAACTATAAATATAATGGGAAGTAGTAATAATGTTGAGGAACAGGAAGAAGAACCACAACCAAGGCAACAGTCAAAAGAAATTTGAGCCTGAGGTAGAAATATAATTTGAGAAAATGTCTCAAATTTGATCCTCTCTAGTTCTCATGAAGAAAAAGGGAAGGAGATAGAAATGTACTGATTGATATCAGCCCTTCAAGATAGACTAGACTTGGAAACCATAGTTAGGAATACTAACATCTATTATAAATACTACATAAATACTATTATGAATACTACATCTATTATAAAGTTTCAGTAACAGACTTTTACGAATCTAAATACACACTGAAAGTCTTGTTTTAGGGGCTTTGAATAAAAAAAAAAGTAGGGTGAAACTGAACCCTAACAAGTTAAAAGATCCTCTCTGGTCCCAGGGATGACCCATTGAGGGAGCAGGTCCACCATTTGGTGGTCCTCCTGGTCTTTTGGATCCTGCTCAACAGCAGGTGGAAGCCATGGATGGGGGCCTCTGGCTGAGTTTTAACTGGGGGAACAGTTGTGGCTTTACTGAAATGTGAGGATCTTATTATATTGTCTCATGCACACATCATCACTCATTTAGACTACCACATGGAACTGTCTTCACAGATAACCCAGAAGCTTCATTTACTGGTAAAATGCAGTGGCTTGAGTGCTCAATAGCAGTTATTATATTACACCTGTGTTGTGGGGCCTGCATTAGCTTCCTGTTAGCTTCCTGGTGCTGGTTTAAGCTATAAAACCTTTTCTGCCTTGGCTCCAAATTTCTTACAGGACCAATGTACTGAATGAAGTAATCCCTGCCAATTTGATTGTATCAGGAGAAATGTTTTCCATTTCATTAATCTGAGGGGGTTGAAGCCCAGAAACATTCCTCTTGAGTAAGGGCCATTATTCTACAATGGCTTCCTATTTGGTCTAAAATCAAGAATGACATGTGGTAATTCTTTCAAGTTGAGATCTTTATTGTTTCACATCTATAGACAAAATCTGAAGACTACTATCTGCATTGACAATACGCTCTGTAAACTATTAGAGAAGGGTTGTCTTTACCTTTTTCTCTCACACATGATATCTGGGGCTGAATTGCCTCTTACTCCTCTGGAATGCACCCCTCCCTCCTGGGGATCCAGCTTCTTACTACATTCCATCACAATTACTTGGGGCATTATCTGTCTTCTAGAATAAGTTGAAAATTGAACTTTTCCAGAATATATTTCTGATATAACACTACCTATTTATTGTTGTAGCATTGCTCTTTTTTTTTCTTTTAGGTACAGTATCAGTTTTTTTAAAAAATTGAGTTGTTGAGAGCAGAGTATTAATTTGACAAAATATAAAATAAACTATTTTATGTATGTGCAAAATACACAAGAAGTACATAAATAAAAAAATGGATATGATTTCCAGTTATTTAAAAAAGGCTTGCATAAGAGTGCTTCCTGGTATTGCCATTACCTTATTTGTGCTTACCTAAAATGTTTTATTGAGCCTGATTAAGCTACCTCTAAGTAGAAATGTTACAAGTATCATGGCCCTAGCAGCCACCAATTATCAAGGAACATTCTCACCAAAGCTTATTAATTGGATTTATTGAAAGGAGGAAATGGATTTAAATTAACAGAAATGTTGGTAACAGGATGTATTTACTTTAGCACAAAATTTACCTGTATGTAAGGAGGACATTCTACTTATTGCTATCTACTTGTTGATGCAGTGGGGAGATGGCTACTCATTTTCCAAATGAAAAAAGAATATGCGGATGCAATAGGAAATGAACTTGTAATATTCTGCAAACTGTCATTCTCAGGTGCTGAGAGGCCCAATATGTCAGGACTTAACTGAATATTAAGTAACTGATTGAATAGAAAAATAGAAATTTGCAGTCCAACAACCCCATCTCCAAATTACTACCCAGACAATGGAAGGAGCATATGGGCCCAGCATCAGTATCAGAACTGATGCAGACATGCTCAGGCCCAGTGCAACTAATATTGCCATACATCATCATTTTATTTTACTTGAACAAGTAGAAATATTTAATTCTCAGTTGTAGTTGACTGTGCATTTACTGGCATTGTATTTGTTCCAAAATAATATTCATACTATTGTAAAATGGAATATGTCTTTGATTTTCTCATCATCCCCCACCTTTGCACCTTATTGTAATATCTAAGCAATAGTCATGAATTCAAATTACAGGTTGTAGCTCCAATTTCTGAATTTATAAAAGCAAGGCATTGGGTACAGCAGGGGCATGTATAAATTTTATAGCTATTGGCATGCATGAAGATCTAGTATTCCCATATTTAGATTGCAGGCAACATTTAATCTGCCTGGATTTACATAATAATTTGTCCTTTGTTGCTGTTTTCCTCTAATTCTATGTAATTTCCATTATTCTTTCAAAGCTGAAATTAATAAAAGTTAAGTGAGATTAAAATATTATATAATGGCAGTAAAATAATTTATTATTACATAGTTTAGCCCTATAAAAAGAAACCCTTCTTTTTGACAA
>JANHZU010000712.1:608374-627830 GCA_032468055.1 Acrochordus granulatus
AAAAACATATTTTTATGTTTCCTTGTGTTTTTAGTTGTAGTGAACATATCAATAAACCACTGCATAAAACATAAATTTTTATGCAGCCTTTCTAAGCTGGAGCTCTATAAGAGCTTATTTCCTTTGAATGTCTATTATGTATCAAGGCTAGGTCATAAAACACTGGTGGTGTCTTGTTCATCATGTAAATCTAGCCAAATGTACATGGCTAGGGATATTTATGGTGTTAGCTAACAGGCATACTGTGCTGTTTTTTTAATATCAGGCATCATTATATAGGAATTTGCCCATTTGAACTTGTAGTTGTTTTAGCTGGGGATGCTGGGATTTGAATCTGTGCTCCTCTGCCTGAAAAGTGAGTGTCTTTTATTGAACTGTGGCATTCAATGACCCCAACTTAAAACTTTTCTTTTCCTGTGAATTTAATTACTGAATTCATCTATTATAACTAGGTCTTCATTTGTTTTAATAATGCCATAGAAGCCTGCATAAAGTTAAAAATATACACCATGTTTGGCAAAGCATAATAGCGAAACCAAAAGCAAACAAAATCACATGGTGGCTTAATGCAATGTGAAAACCCAGTATATATGATGTTTACAAAAAGAAGCTTCTGGTAAAGAAACCTTTATATTTGAGATGATTTCTAAAATGTACATTTATTTTTTTGTATTTTACTTACAAACATTTAAGTATATTAGACACTTTACATATGCAATTTTCTCCTTCAGTATTAGATGAAAGTTTTTCCTGTCCTAAACTACTTCTTTACAACATATTATTTCCCTTCAAATTAACAGTTTTTGTGTCTTGCTACCCAAATTCAGTGGCATTATAACTGAATATTTAACCAGAAGATTAAAAGGACAGGCATTTGCATCTACAGTAAATGTAATGGTGATAAAATAATATCCAACATTGTTGGATGCAAGTTGAACTTCATAATGTTATGATGCACATGTATCATCTCCCACCATCCCCAAATCCCAACAACATTTGATTCAATTTATTTTTCTTTACATTTTTTCCTATGGTAATAGAAGATTATCTCTGTCATAGCATATATCTACTGTGCTTTGTATTTACAGATTGCCATTTAGACTTCCTGTCAAATATTTATTTTAATTATTATACATAGAAAATTAGCATCTCAAAGAAAGAGATTTCTTTTTCCATAGAAGAGTTTGTGGGATTTTGCTCATGATCCCTCCCTCCTGGAATAAGCTACCAAAATGTTCACTTGTTAAGATGTCTTTGTGTATGTTTTCCAAAAGTACCCGTGACATTGACTCTCACATCAACAGTTACCCCTATGGGCTAGTTGGGCCACAAGATGCTACAAGTACTGCAGAACTTTTTAATGTCAGCCTTTTGAATCTCTGTAGCTGAGCAGCCTAAACAGTAACTAGTGCAAATTATATAGGATTTTTTGTTGTTATTAATGATAAAGCATCCTTACCTGTTGTCATTTATAAAATCTGAATTGTTCATTGAAGCCTGACAGCTTGCTTGCATGTGTCTCTTTCCCTGTAGATCAATATTTTTCTGTTAATTGCATTAATTAACAGAAGAGGTAATAAGACCTCTTCAAGAGGTATAAACTGAATGACCAACAAAGTTAGATCCATTAATGTTCAATATTTATGTATGAATTAATTTCAGATTTGGATAGTGCTATTTTTGGTTCTGAGAGTTGTATGTTGACTTCTTCAGAATTAATTTCTTTCAAGACAACAAATGAACATCTTAGGTGTTAATTCTCATCATGATGCACAAGAAAAAGGCACTTAATGTATGGAATTTCTTCAGTCTCTGGTTAACAGAAGTCTAGGAGAAGCTTGAGTTCTGCACAGTATCTTATCACACTACATTCTTCTGGACAGAGAGCTCTGATGTTGTTCTTGGAATCTGTTGGAGCCACTCTTTCGGCTTAGGAGTTAGAGCCCCAAGTTTCCTAGCACCTCTGTGAGTACTTTGGTCTTTACTTTCCACATCCTGTCTAATTTCATCTTCAGGCCCTGGTACTTCTCCAAGTTCTCATACTCCTTCTTCCTGATGATGCTATTACTTGGCACCACTACATCTATCACCAGCACTGTCTTCTAGTCTTTGTCCACTGCCATGATGTCTGGTTGACTGGTCTGTACCTACCTGCCCATCTAGCCTACAAACTAGTACAAATCAAAGTCAGAAACAGCCAAACACTTCTTTATTCATTACATTATTTTCCCCACAACCTTAATAGAGGAAGTAAAGAGTGAATTGCACAGAAATAGAGTTTAAAGTTTTGTTTAAAAAATTGTTCAGCAGAACCATTGGGCATCTATAATATCCTCTTGTGCAGAACTAAGGTGTGGACATATCAGCAGTTATTGAATCGTATGTATTTAATCTGAATTCTTTTATTCTCACATATTTTCATTCCTAGCCATGTTTTTTTAAATTGGAAATATTGGAAGAAAATTACACTACTGTAATTTCTGACATGAAAGTACATTCATAAAGAGGGATAGGTAATAGCCAAGAAATCTGGGCAAAGATTTTTCAGAGAAATCATCAAATATCACTGTTAAAATCTAGGTCTGAATTTCATGCAAATCTTCCTACTCCCTGTGCTGCCAGTGGGAACAGCTGGTGGCTGAGGGAAGATAACCATTTAGTTATTGTCTCTTGCTCATGTGTCAAAGTAAAAGTGAATATTTAGACATGCAGGGGGGCTGACAGGACCATCTGGGTAGGTATTGCCAGGAAAAACCTGCACAAGTAGGAGTATTGTCACAACCAAGCTAGCAAAGAGCTTCTGCAATGTTTCTGAATATTTCTGTCTTTCCTTGGTTTGCATTGCTAAAAAGACTAGGATCCTAGTATGAAAATATACCAATATATTTAGAGATCATACTTCAGGTATTAACTGCAATCCAGTAAAATAATATAGGATCACTCCCATACAGAGTATACAATACTCAAACAGAATTCTGAAACCTGAATTTACAAGCAAATGTCCAAATTCCCACTACTGTTTAACCTGTTCATCCTCACGTATTTGTTTCTCTAGATATTCATAGTTGCCAGTGAAGCTATGCAGTAGCACTCATAAGTGACTATTAATTTAAAATATTGTAAAAAAAATTAAATGGCCTCTATCTAATAGACTTCCTTTTATGTAAACCTGAACTAAACAATGTTATTGATTATATTGTCCTGCCGTTGCAATTCTGAATCAATGAAGTAAACATTTAGAGGTCATTCACCCTGAATGATATTACAGCAAAAACAACAACAACCCACACTTCAGTACTACTATCAATTCATGCTGATTATGTCTACATCCCTTTGAAACTAATATAGATTAGATTTTTATGGATACTCATGGCTAAATTTGGCAGATTCTGATATATTCTTTATAATAGATCAGGCACCACATATCCATAAGTTTTTTTTTTTCATGGAGAGGGGGAAATAATATTCAAATTAGATGAAACATGTCTGGAGAAATATCAACAATATTCAACTTGTTTTCTTTCCAACAGAACAAAGTTTTAAACAGCAATAAGCCAAGTAACATTTTACAACCATGCAAACAAGGGAAAGGGTTTGCTACCAGACTCAGAAACAATTTATATTTTTGAGCAATGTCAGGCTTTAAGGTTTAGTGACCTTGTCTAGAGAAGATATTTTGCTGGCAACTGTAGCTGGCATTTTCAAAAAAGGCAAAAGCAATTGATTATAAAGACAGAAGCCCAGTCAGTCACTGCTCAGTTGCCTTTGCCTCTGAAGGTGCCAGCCAGAGTTACTGATGAAACATGAGGAAATCTCTCCTCTAGACCATGGTCACTAAACCCTGAAACTCAAAGTTGTCCAACAGACACCAGCCATGAAAGCCTATACGTATACATATAAAATGTATACTTTTCTTCTTTGGACCATTTTTTAAAAATATTTTTTCCAGGGATACAAACATTAGTGTCAATATTTTTAAATGAAAAAGTTCTAGAGATAAAAATCACAGTAAAACAATATTAAAACAAAGATGCAATTTAAACAATGAAGACATGAGCAAGAATAAAGATTAGGCAAACAAACTTGGCAAGGTAGGTACAGTTTAATAAATCAGCCAGGTTACTATAGAATTGGTTCTTTCCTTGATCCAGATTAGAGATTAGAAATTAGAAAATAAAAACACATAACAAATTATGCCATATACCAATACATAGGCTTTTAGATTAATTATATTTGCTCAATTACCTTCTTTAGGGTATATTGATACATAGCACCCCATGGGTCATAACCTCCTTGGGAGAATTTAATGTAGGTCAGATAATCATTACAGTATCTATTAAATTAATGGAGAATACTTTAAATCTATTTGTTAAAACAGTTATATATATAATATATAATATATATAATATATTAATTATATATAATCTCCAGTAAACCATTCAATTTTAAATTGCAACTAGTAAAAGGTAAGGGCCAGCTTCCTTTCAGACTTGCTTATGGTCAATATGACAGTTAGTGAAGCTGTTTGATAGATTAAAAAAACATTTAATCTAATCCACCAGGTCACTTCCTATCATCTTACATTTATATCCAACCATTCTTTGCTCCTCAGGGTTATCTACACAAATTTTAATTTTTAATGTTTTTAAATTACTTCTTTTGTCATTCTTAGTTAATTCAGGAAACATTTTGAAAAAAGATACTTTGAATATCATATACTTCGGAACTGTACATACTACTGATCAAAACCACATGCTTTTCCTGTCATATAATGGTTATTAAGCACAATACTCTATCACAGTCTTCAAAATCACCCATAATTGATTAACTAGTAATTAGCAGTACATTAGATTTTCCTTTCTCTGTTAAAAAGTAAAATGTGCAGCCTGTTTGCCCCAGTCTGAAAATACACATTGCTTTGCATTCAAGTACATAAAGAGCTGTCATTGTGGATGAAACCCAAAGAGATTAAACAAGCACTCTTAATATGTTAATTTATTATTTTAATTACAGCAGTCTTGTATATATAGTCATTAATGAATACTAATATAAATATTTTCTACCTTTTTATTCATAATGCATAAACCAATTATCCCTTTCTTTCTTAGCAGTTCCTTTTGTTGGTGTTGTTGTTATTCCTGGTTTCATAATATATTCTTTGTTCTTAGTTATTAATGCATTTTGTTTGCTTCTGCCTTAAATAATCCCTCATTAAGCCAATCATTTCAAGTCCTGTTTAAACAATAAAAACTGTCATGTAAGTATAGCATTCCATATGATGTATAGGTAAAAAGTAAAGGTTTCCCCTGCCAGTCGTGACTGACTCTAGGGATCAGTGCTCATCTCCAATTCACAGCAGAGGGAGCCAGAATTTTTCTAAGGAAGTTTCCATTGTTATGTGGCCAGCATGACTACACGCCAAGGTGCATGGAACACTGTTAGCTCTCCCACCAGATTAAGCAGTACCTATTTGTCTATTTGGATTTTTACATGCTTTCGAAATGCTAGGTGGCAGGACCTGAGCAAGTAATAGGACTGACCCCATTTTACAGCACTTGGGTCTTGAACTCGAGCCACTGATCTGCTGACCAACAAACCCAGCATCTTAACTGCTTGGCCACTGCATCCCTGTGATTATGGATAGGTATATGTGTAAAAATTAGCATATAACAATGCATATACTTACATGAACATAGAAATGCACATATAAAAGTGCTACTGTGTCCTGTCCCTCTATACAATCACAGAACACAGTAAAACATCGTTTACTAATGTGTTTTGTATTTGCTGTCCTTCAATTAATCCCTCTTTGAGTTTACTTTCACTTGCTGTTCAACTACTGGCATGACATCTGGACTCATAAATGTGAGAGTGATGCTAAGATCTAGACAGCAGCAGTGTCGGAGGAAGGTGTACGTGAAGAAGCATCGAAGCTTCTTCAGGAAGCTATAAGGCCAAAGTAAAACAAGTTGTTTTCACTTTTCATGTAAACTCTCAAGCAGCATTGGAAATTGTATGATAATTTTGCTTGGTTAATCATCCCATTATTTATTTCAAGACTATAGGCACTAAATTACAATTAGAGACATGAAACATAATCTGAGAAATTTGGATATGACAGATTACTTAAATAACTTGTGAGATAAACTGTATCTGCTTGGTATTTTCTCTTGCCAGGCACTCTCTAGCTACAGATTGGGTGCTCCACCACTGTAAAAGCCAAAACTTATTTGTTTGTTCTCCCCAAAGGATATATTTCACTCCTCAGGAAATTGTGCAAATTATTCTGTTGTCAGTATGTCAAATTTGCATGGTCTTTAGGCTGAGTTTAAGTTGTATTTCTCTTGATTAAAGGCTTTTGGTTCAAAGCAATACTTTTTAATTGCCTAATGATATAAGTCACTTCTTAGGAAAGAGCCATGCATTTAGGAGTTCATTTGCAATATAACTGAAAAATTCATTGCATGGCAGTAAAACAATTTACTGTTAATTACAAGGAGAAGAATTTGCTGTACCATGCTCACAGATTGCCATGAATCATGCAGCACTCCTAGAGATTTATAACAGATGTGTAAGTGGGATGAATTAGCAGGGTTTAATAACAGAGACACAAATCATGCAGACTTCAAGGAGCTTTAATTGATATACTAGAATGTGACGGGCATGAATCACTCAGCCATTCAACAGCACTGTAACATATGGTCAGCTCAATATGCTGCATCTTAAATCGGTTGGTGAGTTGTTGGTTGTCCCATATGGTGGAAGCAATATATTTTAAGGACTTTTTTTTAAAAAATTGCATTGACTTTTTTTAAAAAAAATATGATTTAATATGCTCGTAATAAGGTGAACTCTTAAAACTTGTTATGTTTGTTGGAGGCAAACTCTGTACACAGATTTTCTCAAAGACCTGAAAGAGCTAATTGAAAGGTTGTTGTTTTCAATGGGAATATGTAGTTTTAATCATCCTATTAATAGATATACTGTACAGTTGTCTTACCCAAAGATGATGTCTTTAATTTAGAAATATCCCAAATAGTATGCTACCTTATTACACCCCAGTTCCTTGCCATCACTTCATCTAAAGTTCCTGTGTCTTCTTTAATAGTATCGTGAAAAAATACCAAAAAGAGTAACAAGGAATACATAGTTACCATAGCAGGAATCTCATTTACCATATAAATCAGTGTTTCTTAGCCTCAGCAAGTTGTATGGACTTCAACTCCCAGGACTCCTCAGGCATGCTTATTGTTGTATTTTACAGTAATTATGTTTGTATTTTATTATGTTCTTTCAATTTACTTTAGTTTTTCTTTACAGCCCTCTGTATTGTTTCATATAAAATTTAAATATGAATGTTACAATGCCATATTTTAAATAAGTACAACCACAATTTCAGATTAAGGGAAGGAATTTCTTTGAAATGTGAAAACTGTAAATCTGGGTCCTTTAAACTGATGTTTTACTGGAAATGTACAGATGACTCTACTGCTGACTAACATTTACTTGTCTCATGTGTTGAACCCAATATATACAATCAGGTCTAATGATTAACCTGGCTAGGTTAATATAAAGTCAGAAGGGATGATGGAGACCTTACATTGTGGAAAACATTCAAGGGATGTAACAATAGTCAAATCTCTCCAGTGAATGAGTGATCTTCCACTCTCTGGGCAAGCCTCCAATTACACATTTGCTTAAAATTTGAAATTGCACATGAGACACAAATGCTGTTTTTTTAAAATGGATAACCTTACATGTCACTATTCAAAAGGTTAAAATTATAATGAGCTGTTGGCAAAGCATAACTGAGACTGTATCTTCACGAATGTTACTCGAGGTTCTACTAGAAATGTAGCTATTTAGAAATTTGATGAAAGAGCAAACTTTAAGAAGCATATTTTTTGAGATAAAGCCAAGAGCTCTAAGTGCTAGCTGTATAATATTTCATTGAGGGGTTCCTTTTAGTATAAATGCATGAAAGAGAAGTAGATCCGCAAAGGTTTAGTAACTCTGATACAGATGCATTTTTATTAGCTTCAGAACCTGACATGCTATAGGAAAGCTTTAGCAGCTGCATTAGTAAACCTGACAGATTTGCGAAAAGAATTCACTATCCTTAGAAGCACGGTTGCCAGAATTTAATGTCAACGATTAAAATTTATTTTGATCCTCACCTAGTGTTTATTACTGTTTGTATACACAACAGACCTTACTAATACAGTGATGCACTATTAGATGGAATTACCATCTGTTCACAGTGAAATGCTGGCATCTGTCTTAGTTTCTAAAGCTAAAATGATATTGGTTCAAACAAAACAAAGTTAACTGCTCTTTACTTACCAACAATTATATTTTTCTTTCATGCATGCAGATATAATATGCACATACAGAGACCTGCACATGAACACATTCGTGGAAGGCTTTATCTTTTTCTTTAATACTGAGCTATATAATGATATCTACACTTGATGGATCTTTAATATAAAACTGTATGGACTGTCTGTTCCATTGATTTT
Organism: Acrochordus granulatus; assembly: GCA_032468055.1. NCBI lineage: Eukaryota > Metazoa > Chordata > Lepidosauria > Squamata > Acrochordidae > Acrochordus > Acrochordus granulatus. The sequence continues at coordinate 616,894 of JANHZU010000712.1, forward strand.
TAGTGCCCTCTTACTAAAACATTCAAACATTAAATACGTATTTAGTGTTTGAATGTTTTAGTTTATCAATTATATTTTTAACTGAAGAAATTTTAAAAGCTTGACAGACTTCAAGTATGGAAGATACAATTCAGTCTGCTAAAATACAGAATGCTTTCGTACATGTGTTTTAAAAGACTATAACAAATTTAAATAAATAAAATGACAATTGCAACTGGTATCACAGTCACAGCTTTGTTGTATTTGTTGTAGGAAACATATATTGTGGCTGTTAGCTTCTCTTATCTATATTGCATACACAGTGATGTTGAGCTATGTGTTATATATTTATTATTTAGAGGTTCCCCCCACCCATCTGATTTGTTGGTGTGTAAGCTTCAGAAGAATTCTTTATATGTCAGTGCAAATAAATTGTAAATCATCAGGGATATGATAGTTATAATTCTGATTTTAAACTAAAGGTGTTGCTTTCTGAAATATTAGATTTCTATTACATATATTACAAAATGATACACTGTAATAATGCTAGTGTTTAATGCATGTACTACAGTGCATTAGCTGTAACTAGTACATTTATTTGTGCTAAAGTAGAGTTGAAAATGATTAAAAAATCAATATTTTCCTGTCAAGGAAGTAAATGTTACAATGCATTTAAATAATTAAGTGCACAAGTGCCATAAAAGCTTCAAATTTGGATAAGGAAGATGCTATAATTACAGTATAAGCAACTCCAATTTATTATGGGAATATATTTAAGGAAGATTTGCTGTTTGTTCTAATGATGACTATGTGAGCAATAATGAATTTTAGAGCTTCTGTTTTAGTAGTTAGAAACTGAATTCAAATATTACAGCCTGGCGCTTGCATTTAACATGCTGACATAGCTGAATAAATCCAAAGGTGAAATTCCAGTTGTAAACCCCATGTTTTCTTTTGAAACCTGTGCATTAATGCCGCATTTCATTAGTGCTCAGTGCTACTTATGTGGGAAAGCTTGTAACCTCACATGCCAGAACTTCAGTTTCAACACAGTAAATTTTGAACATCGCAGCATGATACTAATTAGATTATGAAGTCATAAATAACATCTGAGCAAGAATTTACAATGCACGGCAAGTTTTTGTCTCCCTTTCCTTTGCCTTACAGTAATCTTTCTTCACACAATAGAAAAAGTAATTGCAGCACATTAGAAGTTGATACAAAATGCAAAAAAGTGAATGATTTTATATACCAGATACGTTAAAGATGTATTATTAATTTATTATGAACAAAGATCTTGCTGTGAACTCTTAACACAATGCCCTGAATGAATTTACAGGATGCATATCTTACTTCATATATTCTCTAAATAAATTACGTGCTGTATGATAACAGAAGCACCTGACTTTGATGTGTCATGAGGAATCTTAAACTATGTGGCATAGTTTAGGATTCCTTATGCAGAAAACATGATTGCAAGTAAATTTACAAAGTAATACTTGCTTGTTAATCACAATGGAAGAAAGTATTTTATATCTGCCAGGAGCATAATGCATTCAATATGAAAAGTGCCACTGTGTGTTGCAGTTCACTATCTAGTTGGCAGCATAATGTGCCACACCCAGGTGCAGAAAGCTTTATTCTCTTTGTGAGTCTAACTGCGCAGAGAATGTGACTAACAGCAGTATGTTTATACTACGTGTAAAAAAATTGTTCATCAAAATAGGAAAATACTTCTCAAGCTTATACTGTATATGCTGTCCAGACAACTGACAGACAAACCATGTTGATAAATGGTTTCCAGACATGGCACCATGATTCTTAATAACATGCATATAGGCACGTACATGCAAAAGAATTAGGTGCACTTTCCCAGTCCAGTTGCAGTACCAGTAAGTGAAAAATTATCCATTGAATCTGAGTTTAAATTTTTGGTTTCCCCCATTGGTATCTATTCATTATCATGACTGCAAATAATGTAATTTGCCATTTAATGAGAGTAAGATCTGTGGAGGTCTTATAGATCTTTTCATTCTAGCCATGTTCTATGCGCATGCAAACAATATTTGAAAGACTATATTCTTACAAATTCTATAAATTGATAGTAAATCCAAGTATGTACATTTTTTGCATATATAAATATATGCACAAATAAATTTGCATATATTATGGTGGAGTTTCTATCTCCGGAATTAATGTATACCATATATAATTTTTTTGAGTCAATTCAAAATAGCTTTACTGTGTTCTAACAAAAGAATAAATGCCAATGCCAAGTCAATAGTCACTTCATATTTATGATTCTATTCTGTAGATATTATTATTTTGTATCTTCTTGTACAAAATATTTATTTGAACTTGTTCCATAATGTTTGTTTCATTATTTTTATGATATTAATGTGAAAATGCTTTGCAAACAGGAGAAGCACTGTTTAGTCAAACAAAGAATTGGGATATTATATTTTTCGATTTTTATTAAGTTAAAAGATGGTTATGTGTCATGGAATGGCTGCATAAAAATCTAAGAGAGTTTTCAAGCTATATTGTAAACAGTTCCTTTGGTGACAGTTTTAGTAAATATGTATAAAATATAGGAAGCAAAGAATTAAACCTTTCTTTTCTTTCTTTCTTTTTTTTACAAATAGCTCCAGTTCAGCTAATTGCCCCTGACTCTGAAGGAATAAATAGCATTGTATTAAGATAACTTGGTATGAGCCTGAAGTACTTAATGGACCTCCTCCAGTTTATTAGCTGGAAAGAACAGATATATCGTTAGCAACATCAAATGAAAATGTAAAGAAAGGAACCTGTTTCCCAGGAAATAGGCATTTCCAAATTCTACTCTGCTACAAACACCTATTTTACAGGTAAAGCAATTGCCTACCCCATCTTTCCTGCAAAAAGTTTTGGAGTACAATTTGTTGGACTTTTTCTATGGATGGATTTTCTCAGAATTAACAGTAATAATATTTACTTTTTGCAGTTTTCCCATATAAATCAATATTCTTCTTTAGAATGCCACTATTTTCTGAAAATCCATTCTGTGTGTTAATTTGTAGCATGATAAAACATGGCATTACTTGTTCAGCACAGAAAAGCAAGAACTCTTCATAAAGTTTTTCTGGGGTCCTGTGACATTTAACTACACAAGATAATATTTTTGTAAGTTCACACCACAGCTCATGCTCATTGTTAAGGGATTATGGGAATTTTTTCACAGCAGTGTTTAGGGAGATTGTTTCTATCTCTGCCCCAGCAGGCAAATCTCTAATTGTTTCATCCTTTTGGCAGGATACTGAAAGGCTACTTAGCCTGCTATGAATTTCTCTTCCTCTCTCCATATTGATTGCATTTCATGGACCACAGGAATTATAATATGCTTATTTTTTAATTGGATTGTTGTATGCTGATCTTGACACCTTTGAAATGCATATTTAAGGGATCTTGCCATGTGCTGAGTTTCGGCATCTTTCTTTAGGGGGTTCACTTTTAGACAATATGAGTTATTATATGAAGCTTCCTTTTAACTCTTTTTCCAGTTTATTGTGGGAAAAGGTATATCTTAACTGGACTAAGTATGGAAACATCTGTAGGTGGCCATCCTGTTCTCTTTTACCTGGCATTAAGTCCCATAGAACAGAACACAAATTCTTTGCTAAAAAAGCTAAGTTTCAAATATGCAGTTTCGAGGCTCTCTTGATCATAAACCTGGTAAGTGAACTTTCAGGGTTGTATTGAACTGCATTGTTTTTCAAGAGAGCCTTGAAACTGCATATTTGAAACTTAGCTTTTTTAGCTTATTTATAAGATCCTCAAGATCTTTCAGTTGTCATTATTATATATTTAATCACCCTGAGTTTGATTTATTTTACTCATGTTATGCAAGGCCTAAGAACCACAATACAATTTATGTATTCTAAGTAAAGCCTCTGCCATTCTTAGTTTCCTGCATGTTTTCTCTTCTTTATCATAGGATGAGAGAGTTTTTGAAATGCTCCTGTAAATGGGTGAATTCCTTAATAGCCCACCTGCCTTACATGCAAAACATCCTAGTTCTAATGTCCAGCAATTCCAATTAAAGAATTTTGTCATTTTGTCTATAAAATTTTTTGGGACCCTGGACAAAGGTATCCAATAGAATACACACTAGGAAATAATTTATAAAAATAATAAGAACAGAAATAATTCTCAATGAAGGCAATATTGGATTTGGGTTACCTAGGGCTTTTTTGAGAACTCAGAGGATAAATAAGTAGCTATTTTCAATTAATATATCTCCATCATCCCCTTTAATAGGCAGCTATATGGGTTGTGGCATGATAACTGTTGACCAAACTCCCTTCTTTACAGAGTATTCTGAGCCATGCTTGCTTTTTCCTTTCAGTTTTTTCTCTTGACAGTGATAAGTCCCACTATGAACTATTAACTGGCCTCAGTAAAGGAAGAATTTAGCTTTCTTTCTTTTTCTCTTAGAACTTCTTTTGCTAGCACTGTGGTCTTGTACTTAAAATGATTTCACAGTTTCCCTTTTTGAACATTTTCTTTCTTCCTTCCTTCCTAATCCCAAGAAGCCTAAAGAAAGTGAAACACTTTAAAAAAGTGATCCAGCACGACAAAGTGATTTGGGCTGCTTTGTGAACAAAACATCTTAAAACATTTTCTAATATTCACAATAGGGATTTATGTTATCAGTGTGCTGCATTAACCCTGACAGACAGCATCAATGTAGTATTTTTAATCTCTCTAAGAAATAAGTATTTTTATTAAGATGTAGGTAGTCTCCAGCATTAAAATATAATTTTAGAATTGTGCAAAAATAATTCAATGAAAAAGTACACTGTTGTTTCAGTTGATCAGTATTGAATGGTAATATCCTCAAAATAAGCATACCAAGTTGAAGAATGTAACAGTAATTGAACTGGAATTACTATTCTACTTAATGCTCATTCAGATTTCATATTGTTTTTTGTTTCATAAGTTTCACAAGCCACTTAAAGTCCTGTTGGTTTTAGGTAGTAGGCAGATTTTCTGATTAAATGGTGAAGGCTTCCTCTAAGAGGGAGCAGGAGGAGGGATTCCTTTTATTGAGCCATGGCAGGCTTTCTTGCAGGTATGTTCAAAGCCATTTTAATTAATCAAAAGGCACTGGAGATTACCGCATCAGGAGCATGGTGAGTAATTAGAATAGAAACTGGGTCTAGCAGTGTGTTGGTACTTTAAGCAATACTAGAGGGGAAACAGTAAAAACAGGAAAGAAATTTTGTTTATTTTTTGAACTTTTGAGGCCACCTGACTCCAAAAGCTTAATCTATGAGGATTATCCTCATTTAGCAATTGCAATTCTTTCCACGTGACTGAAAGAGGGAGATGCTGCAAAGCTCACTGGTTGCTGGTATCTCGTCTAGATAAAGTTCTCTCATACAGCAAAGTCAGTATTCCTCACACTCCATATGTTCTTGTTGGGTACAAAAAATTGGGTGTAAGTGAATTCATTGGTCAGAAAATATTTTTATTACTATTTTTTATTACCATGGTATCTATGATCACTCACTAACTAAGATAGTCATTAAATGAGGACTGGGTGTATATTATTATAGAGGTCAAAGCTCATCAAAGTGTAAAGGTCACTTGTATAAGAATAAATTGCAAAATGAAAATCAAGAAACTTCTGTATCTCTCTAATACTGTACATTTTAAAAACATTTAAGTATTATATATTTTAAGACAGGTAATCCTTCTTAACTGTGCTAACTGGGACTAGAAACTCCATCACTAAACAATATGGTAATAAACCATGATATCATGTGATTGCACTGACTTACAATGGAAGTTGCAACAGTTCTAGTTGCGGTTGATGGGCAAATCCTGTGCAGTTGTTAGGCATATTGTCAAGTTGTCACCATCTGCCATCTTCCCCGTGACTTTGCTTGTTAGAAGCCAGCAGTGAAGGTTGCAAGTGATGTTCATATGACTGCGGGACACTATGAGCATTGTAATTGCCAGCTAGTTTTTACTAGTTTTAGATTTTACCCAAATTGCAATCGTGTGACTGCGGGGATGCTGCAATGGCTGAAACTTCAAGGACCAGCCATAAGTCTCCTCGTTCAGCCTCCTTGTAACTTTGAATGGTCCCTGAATGAATAGTCTTAACCACGGGTTACTTGTATCCCACAATAGTAATAATGCTCTGAATAATTGACAGTTATCTAGTTTTACAAATCTGATTCTTCTGCACACACTTATTTTCTCCTTTATAGCAATAATTACATTTTTATCAGGGTGACATGACCGGAAAGTATGGATTCAGACAAATTATAAATTTAGAGGGACCATTTCACAAGTTACAATTTATTTAAAGAAACAAACTACAGAAGAGTATAGAAAGGGGATTTTTATGATTTTAGGCCAGGAGATCTCTTTAACTTTTTATTGTTTTTCTGAACACAAGCAGCCATAAAACCTGGTGTTTGGGCAGTACAAAAGCAAAAGTGAAGTCCACATCAGTGCTTCCATTCTCTTTTGAACCTAAGTTGCTCAAATCTATGATATCTTATTACACTGAGTGCTTTCATGACACTTAAAATGATACCTATTTTTATGTTTAAAAGTCCCACTTGGAAGCTAAATTGTAAATATAATACTCTGCAGTTCCATTTCTGTTTTATTTTTTAGGAAGAAAAATTCAGTCTTCACCCATCCTTCTTTTATAGAAGTTTAAAATGGTGATGTCTTGTTGGATTGGCCATCCATATTTCCTAAGGAAACATTAGTAAAGAAAGTGAGAATTCAACTATATCATGTAGTTAAACTCTTGGCTGACTTAGAAAAGGGAATATAAAGCTCTTTTAGTGTATAAATTAAAATGTATACTTCCCTATAAGTAGACTGAATAGAATTGAGTAGAATTTCATTGTAAAATATTTTAATTCTACTGCCCAGTTTCTGAATTGATTACAAGATGTGTGTTTTTTTTTAATTCTTGCCTTGTGGCTTTTTAGTAATACAGTGAGATGGTACTAACAAGTAGTGCATTGAACAAACAAGTGAAACATGTTCATTGACTCTAATTGTCTGTCATGAATATCATCAGAAAGCATTTCTATGACTATTATCAGGGAATGTTTCATCCCACAATTGATCTTTTAGAAAGTTCAAATTTATCTCTTTCCTAACTATGATGAGACTTATCAATTGAGTGATTGCCAGTATTAAAAAAGAGGGAGGAAAAGAGGATTAAAATGTGTTGTCTATATTAGATTTAAGTACTTATCGCCCTAAATCAATCAAATCGTAAATCAAGTGATATTATTTCTGCCAAAACAGTTAGGATGTATAATATAGAGCTTTATCTGCTGAAAACAAATAGCATTATAGAAGTTTGCAAAATTTAACACTAATGTGTTGAATACTGTCTGTATGCAAGTATTTAATCAACTTGTTTTTGTCTCTCACATATTCACAATCTTTCATTCATTTTTGACATGAGTACGCTTATAAGAAATGTATTAATAAGTATGTGTTTATTTTAAAGAAATGTATTAATTTGATGGGATGTAAGTCCCATCAAATTAATTTAGCCTACTTTACCTAGAAGTATATACTGTTGCCTAACATGAATAACTGTGATTAACTTCTGCATACAGAATTATAGAATTTGGATCTACTACTGTAAACCCTATATTCCATTTCAAGATGCCCTTTAAGAAATGGCATTATTGGGATAGCAGTAGTATGTAGATATCTGTAAAAATGTTCTGAGTTTGAGTTGCTCAACAATTCAACAGAAAATATTCAAGTAACGTGATGCAACTATTTAGAGGCATAGTTAAGGAACGAATTTATTCTTTTTGCATTTTCATCATCTGGGTCCAGTTTGAGAAGGATGTACACAAACTAGAATAGAATTAAAGGAGGACAGTGAAAATGACAAGAGCAGGAAGAACACTTGGATCAGAAAAGGTTGAAGGAAATGACTATATTTAGTCTAAAAAGGGGAAACTGAAAGGGAAGGATAGCATTTTTCTAATATAATATTTTAATATAAACAAATGAATTGTAACCTTATACTTGGATGCAAAATAAATAATTAAAATACAACCATTAGCATAACTAAATTCAGAAATGCTACTATTAAAATAAAAAATAGAAAGAAATGTAAGAAGACTTATAGGCAATATAATTCAAACAGCAGGAATACAATTTGTTAAATAAGAGACAATACATTAATTATAGCAAACTCTTTTTCTCCAAACAATCACACACACACTCACACATGTATGTATATTATATTCACAGAAATTATTTGGTGTGTTCTGTGCATTTGAAGTGGAGAGCAATGAATGTTTGTATTTTAATTTACAAGAAAGAAGTTTAAAATCAGATACATGGAAAATAATCTAGCTTCTCTGGTGACATACCAGTATTTTTTACATTAATTACTAACTTTTGGGACAAAAATATGGTCTTTATTGGACTAAAAGACCTTTATGATTAGAGAAGAAGATATGCTTTATCCTCTTCATTTTTCAAAGTATACATATATTACTGGAAAATAATTTATGTTGACGGATCTCTTATATTTCTCTAACTATAGTCTCCGATCTAGCAGTCATCAATTATCATGACCATTCAGGTTTATCTGTGATTTATTTCAATTATATTTTTTAAAAAAGTAAGCAAAATCTTCAGGTGTATAACCAAACCTTGTAACTGAATTTAAAAAGGAATGGAATGAATGTGAACTTATGTCACCAGGACATGGCATAAAGCATATCATGAAATTAACTGCTTGAACATCACATATGGTATATATTTTCAATTAATTAAGAGGTTTCTATTTTTTTAAAAAACAACTCCTTTGTATTGTAAGGATATATACTAAGTTAAAATAATTGGAAGCAAGTTTATTGTTTGAGAATTGGCTTCGGGCCATTCTTAAAAATAAAGTGTATTGAAATGCAGTAATATTTAGAACTTCGTGCCTTGGAACTGTGATTTGTCAATTTCAATGCAAGTTCCCTAATGTAGGAATTAGTGTGAAGAATAAAGCTGGCAAGGAAAGGATCAGAGACTATGAAGACTATTGCATCAAGATCAGGACAGCGGCCAAGGATGATTTTGTCATTCCCCCCCCCCACACACTTCTCAACACACACACATTCTGTTATTGCATAATTAAATTTGAGGCCAGATTCCAGAAAAAAAGTCTTCATCTGATGTGAAATATAGTTAGCCTTTCAGAAAGAATGTATCAGTGAAAATTTATACAAAGGCTTTACAGTATTTGCCCCTTCCCTCCATCAACAGTTTTCTTATGTTCACTCCTGCCCAAGAAGATTGGACCCTATGTGCTGTTCAGAATTACATGTTTATTTATTTATTTAATTTATTTCTTCAATTTATTTGCTGCCCAATTCGCAGAGCATCTCTGTGCAGCTTACAATAAAAACACATAAAAAGTGTACCCACAAGAAATACAGATACAGAAATAGATACAGAATAAAAAATATTTTTTTAAAAGAGCAAGATGGCGGATAAAATGGAAGTAGAACCATCCCTAATGACATTCAGCCAGTCCCCATAGTGACCATCCATAATGACCCCAAGCCAGTCCCCATAGTGACCATCCATAATGACCCCAAGCCAGTCCTCATAGCCAAGTCTTTAGGCCCCTCTGGAAGGCCAGAAGTATGGGTAATCTCAGGCAGAATGATGTAATCTCAGGCAGAATGATGTTCCAAAGGGTGGAAGCCATGGCAAAAAAGGCCCATCTTCTGGACCCCATCATCTGAAATTCTATGGCTAATGGGATCCAAAGCATGCCCTTCTGCTGGCACGGGTAGGGCAGGCTAAGCCCATTGGGTGAAACCTGGACCCATGCCATGTAGGGCTTCATAGGTGATAACCAACACCTTGAATTGCACCCAGAATCAAACTGGCAACCAGTGCAGCTCATGGAACATCGGTTCAAAGAGTCACTCAGGTCAGTCTTTGGACCCCAAGAATTGTCCATGCAGTTGCACTTTGTACCAGCTGTAGTTTCCGGATGGTCTTCAAGGACAACCCCATGTAGAGCGCATTACAGTAGTCTAGTTTTGAGATGACCAGGGTGTGAGTAATCAAGTACAGGGATTACCGATCCAAGTATGGGCGTAACTGGTGCATAATATGAAGTTGCACGAAAGCTCTCCTAGGCAGATGCCACCTGATCATTGAGCAGGAGTCATGAGTCTAAGAGGACCCCCAAGTTATGCACTGGGTCTGTTTGGGACAGTGCTAAAGATGTTAAACCCTTGGAACCAAAAGATCTACACAGCCACAGCCACTTGGTCTTACCAGGGTCAATGAAAGTCTGTTGTCCCCCATTCAGGCCCTAACAGTCTCCAAGCACTGTGAATTAGAATTTAGTTAGAATTCTGATGATACCTCATCTGATAGTGATGGATTATCTCATCCAGTGGCATCATGTAGATGTTAAAGTGGAGACAGTACCGAAACTTGGGGCATGCCACAGAGTAGCAGCCATAGATTGGACCTCTCTCCCTATCAACACTGATTGGGCCCAGCCACAGAGGAAGGAGCTGAAACAGCACAAAACTGTGCCATCCAGCCCCAACTCTCATAGCCAACCCAAAAGAATACCACGCTGATATTTTTGAAGGCCACTAAGAGGTCAAGTAGAGTAAGGATGGATGCACTACCCCCTTCCCACTCTCACCAGAGATCATCCATGAGTGTGACCAAGGCTGTTTCTGTCCCATAGCTAGGCCTGAACCCAGACTGATACAGATCCAGATAATCAGTTTTATCCAGGATCCTCTGAAGCTTCCAAGCAACCATCTTCCCCAAAAAGGGAAGGTGGGAGATTGAATGGAATTGTCCAGAAAGATGGGGTTAATTGTTGCTTTTTAAGAAGGGGGCACACCAGGGCCTCCTTCAAAAGCCCTGGAAATGTCATC
>JANHZU010000712.1:655888-678238 GCA_032468055.1 Acrochordus granulatus
GTAATGCATGTTAAAACTTATGGGTTTATGAAAATAGAAGTAGCCTAGGTTTGTTGTACATATCATATGGCTGGGCTTTCTGGAGATTAATATCAAGATACTAATGAGTTTCTGCAGACATTTTTTCCCATGTCTCTGTGAAGCTTCTTGAGTGCAACAATTCAGAAGCGATATGTATGTGTGTTTGCCTTATGACACTATTTGTGGCCCATTTATTTGAATGCCAGACTTTAAGAAAGATAATTCTGCTTGATCTCTATGGGCTCACAGCATGAAAAACCAGCATAAAAGGAAAAATTCTGATTCTGCTGGATTGAGCCCCACCAAGGGTGCAGATCCCACCCTTAATCAGTTAAGTAGGTTATGTTAGTGTGTGATTACTGTCTCTGAGCTAGAGCCTGCTTTCTTCTTTCTTCTTAAATTATTCCCATGATGTGCTGGAAAGAAAAAAATCTAGTCCTTATTTTTGTATTGTAAAAATAGTCCCACTTGCCAAATGTTCAAAGTACAGCCCCTTATGTATTAAATTCTTGTTTAGCAACCGAAACCTATCCTTTTTGTCAGAGAAAAAGCAATTTCCCCCATCTGTGTCTCAAAACATAAGAAAACAAAACAGATGTTTGTTCTATTTAATAAAGAACATGCACATGCATTGCAATAACTTCTAGCTTATATTTGCATGTTGCCAATATTTAATTATGCTCATTTTGTATTTGTAATTAGAGGTTTGAAACAGATGGCAGAAGCTTAGCTCAGAAAGATGTGTCCATTCAGATCATTTGCAGTCCTTTGCTCAACAACTTAGCCATTTATTGCTTTGACTCAAAACTTGGTGGATTAATGACAGTACAGAAGAACTGAAAGCAGCTGGAATGAAATAGGACTGTGGATCATGCAGATAATGAAAGCTGCATAAGAATTGATCCATGGATGGGCTTCAGGAAGTCTGTGAGGGTCAGATAAAAAATAAGTGAGTTTTTTGTAAAGACCGTTTACTTATTCAAACTTTGTGTATGTCATATATGTATGAGGCAATCAAATTTCAATAAAATAAAGGACATTTATTTCTGGGGAGGTGGTCCATGGCTTTCATCATCTTCTTAAAGGGGTCCATGACTCAAAAATGGTTAAGAACCACTGCTCTAGGAGAAGACTCATATACTAAATCCAAAGACCCAAGTCCTGAAGGGCAGTCGCCTCCTTTCTTTGAAATGAGAGGGCACATCCCATTAGCCCAAGAACTGCAGTTAAAAATGGGATTCCTTGCTGGAGGATTACTGACACTGGACCTCCTACTCTAGTTACTTCCAAGGATTCTTGTGAGGATAAAATGAAGGAAAGATACCCGTGAATCCTACCTTCGGTTTCCAGATGAAATAAATGCAATAAATTCTTGAAATAGGTTATTTATCTTCCATAGTTGCACAATGTGATGTTTAAGGGGAGCTCTAAAAACAACCAGTATTGTAGAACTGGATTGTTGACAGATGTTGGGGATTTGGACTTTATATTATATTGTTTACATTGACTTCTGTTTTCTTTCCAGGGTCAGTTCAAGAATTTAATGTTAACTTTTAAAAACCAAAATGGTTTCTGATCTAGGTTAATAAGAGCCACTTTTTCTGTTAGGATCTCATTGTCCAAAGGGAGGAGAGATAGGAGCAGTGAGAGCAGGTGAAATGGGACTCGCTTTAAATGGAAAAAGTATTTACTGATAGTGGCATTCACAAAAGCGTTGTCAAGTATGACACTGACATTCTGATTGAGCTGAGCTGATGAACACAATTCTCTTTAATCCAAAATACATGTCCTACTCAAAACAGATTAATTATGTATACATCTGTTAAGATATAGTCCACAAAGATTTCTGTTATAATAAATATGTAAATATTTAAAATGCCATTTGTAAGATTAAGTTTGTCTCCTTTGATTAAGGTTCTTAATAAATTCAGACTTTATTGCTAATTACAGATAGCTCTAATTCATAAGAAAAAAGTGAAAACAGCCATACATATTTTCTTTTCAGCTGAAGGACAATCCTAATATGTAAAACAACTGAAGAAACCATATTAATTGCCAAGTTCTAGAATTTTGCTGGCAATTGGACAAAGAAATTTCTTAAGAGAAAAATTCTTAAGATCAATTATTCATTAGAATTAGTCTTTTTGCTTTAGCAAGGAATGTAGAATTTTGGAAAATGTGCGCCAAGGGATTTGCTCTTTTAAAGGCTGAAGTAAAAATACTTTGCTTTTATATAACATTTCTCATCCAAATTCTCAAAGCACTTAAAATACTAATTATGCTGAATATTAATTTAGAACCTTTTTACATTTGAATAAACTAAGGCGCCATCATTGGCCAGTAGTTACATAGCATGTGGTTGTTAAATCTGGGAACAGAGTTTTCTACTAAATGTCTTTGGGGCTAATTTTTCCTTAATGTTTCAGTGGCATTTCAAATAACATCTTTCATCTGCATATTGGATTGTCAATACACGTATATTTTGTTCAAAAATTTCTTCGGATCCAGAGACTTAGATTTCCTTAACTTAAAAGTTAATACTTAAAAGTTGTCAAATCTCCTGACCAACACAATGCTATAGAAATACATTAGTTATACAGTTTCGACCAGCTGATTGGGAAATTAAAAATATTTTTCCAGAAGTCACTTGGAGTCAATTCAGTCCATGTTATCCCTATAAATTTGGTCTTCATGACAACTACTTTGCAAAGCAGACTGCACTGAGAGAAAGTTTAGCCCAAATTACCCAGTGAGTAAGCACCACGGCCAAATGAGGGCTTGGACCCAGATCTCTCATGTCCCAGTCAATTTGGATTTCACTGGGATTTGATTCTAGTAAAGGTGATTAAATTATAGTCTCAGAAACAATCCACAAGTAGCATTAACCAGAGAAAGCCAATAAAACTCATAAGGATGTTGACACTTCTTCCTGCATAGAATCCTTCACTGGATATATGTATGAAAGAGGATCTCATAGTGCTCCCAGGCCATTATAAGTAGAGGTAGATCCAGTAACATTTCCTGCTTGTGCTGGAGGAAGATGGGGATGAAATGGTTCCTCCTTCCTCGTAGGGAACCATATCCTATGCCACAGTTGCTGTTTTTACTGCACACATCTGGGCTGAGCTCCTGTAAAGCAAAAATCCTCACATACATATTGCAAGCAACGGTAATGGTTATCATGTAATTTTGAGCACCCAGCAATAATCCACTTTTGAATCTGTAATTAATTTAAGGAAAATAAAAAATATATGGACAGTCACACAGCAATATACCAAATGTGTATTGCTTCAGCTATTTTGTCTCTAAATTGGGAACGGCTTTGCTAATGGAATGTCCCACCACTGCATCTGGCATTCATGGGGCTTTGTTTAAGCCTTAATTGGAAGATTTTCACTGTTGACTGCATCTTACACAAGTGTTAAGTTGCCAAGAAATATGCAACTTCGCATTACCTTTGTCTGAGTTTTGTTATAAGGAAACAATCCATTAATAGGTGAAAAATAAAAACTAAAATAACTGAGTCAGTTAAAATAAACAAATACAACAATGAATATTAATTCCCAAATATACTTTCAGTCAAGAATTTTTTGCTGAAAATGGGGAAAAATGAATTGGTGATTTATGGATTTGCTGATTAAAAAGATTTGAATAGGAGAAGAGAAGCAGGTTGCAAGTTTACAGAGGAAGGAGAAATCATGTTTGTTACTGCTATAAAGTAGATTGGGAGTCTTTTTCTTTTCTACTTCTTTTATCTCTTAATATCACTCTATATAATTATACTTATGTGAAAATCTTTATTAAAATTATGAACAAAAAACAAATAAGCAAACCTTAAAAGTCATGTTAGATTAGCTTATATATATATAATAAAACTTCTTAAAAGTTTATAATTATAAAAGTTCAATTGTGAAAATTTATTTTCTATGACAGAAAATTAAGATGCCATGCATAGTATTGTTTTTAAAGCCATATTCACAATGACAGAAAAATACTAATCAAGTATATTTTTTTAATCTCTTCTCTGTCATGCCTTTCTCTGTAGTACTGTTCAAGTTCCAACAGATGGGAAAAGTTATCAAAATAACATTCTATTGCCAATTTGAACAGCAATGTACAAAATTTGGGATATTTTTACCTGGTAGTTAACTGTCTACTATCCATGTGGTTTGGTAGAAGGAAAAATAGAAAGAAAAAGAATGACCAGCAACAAAAGTAGATGGACTCAGTTGCAATAACAATGGCTACACAGCTGGAAACCTGGAAGACCAGGTTAGGAACAGATTATCATGGAGAAAATTTATCTATGTGGTTGCTAAAACTTTACATCAACTTGATAGCACATAATCAATGAAAAAAACCTCTTAAAATTGGAAATATTTACATAATAAAATATAGATCACACTCAGCTTATAAAAGCAACAACATATGAGAAGGTGAACTTCCCACAGGTTAAGAAAATGAAAATTTTGAATCGGCAAAAGTAAATATTACCTATACATATGTCAAAAATATTATAAGCTAATTTCCTAGGAATAGCGTATCTTAATCACTCGTTGATATACAATCAGAATGTTGGCAGCTAAAATTAAATGACAAGAGTTCAAACTTCCTACATTTTATGTCCCACAGCAGAATTGATTTTAGCATCTATCATTCAAAATAAACTTTGGCAGAACCTTTCATGAAAAATGTTTCCAATTAAACCTTCAAAGTAAAAAAAATTCACATACAATGCAGTTGTCTCAGGTAGAGTATCAAAAAATGTGACTGCAGATTAAAATACATTCATCGCAAAACTAAAATGAACTTTGTGACTTATAAAACTGAATAAAGTATTATGCGGAATCTACAGTTTAGATGTTCCACGCATATATATTTAACATTTATACAGACTGACAACCTGCCAGTTTTTCCACGTTCGTGGTGATTGAAGTGCACTCTTAATGAACTGGATTTTACCACAATGCAACTAGAGTCTGATAAAGGCCAAGTGATTTTCTTGTCATGCTTTCAAGTTCTTTAAAAGATTGTAAAGCAATTTTGCACAAAGGAACGGGGAATATGCTTAGAAACAATGCAACACTATAACAAAATGAAAGTCCGAACTGGAGTTCCTAAGGACTGATCAGTGAGACAAACTGGACCCTGAACTACAAAGAAAAATAATGTATTGTATCATTTCACCACTCAAATCCTCCTTCCATCCTAGGGCTTCCTCAGAACAGCTGTTTCAGTTTGTGGATTAGGAAAAAAGTTAGACAAGCAAATAGAGAATGAAGGAATTTATCTCTGCAATAAAGAATTTAACATCAATAAGGCACGCCAAACCATGGTGCTGGGCTCATGGGGTAAGCCAGACAGGAATCACAACCAGAGGAGCTATTTCTACTTTGCTCGAAGGCTACATCGACAGAACTTGGCAAATACGAAAGTTCAGTTCTTCCTCCCCGCATCTCCTTTGCAGCTCAAGAAACTAGGGAGGGTCTCTTCTGAGCCTTTTGTCCCACCCGTTATCTAGCTGTGGGCTATGCTGACTATTATCTAACCAGTTGCTTGGCAATCTCTCTTTGCCCAATTGCCCAAGGTCTTTCTTACAAACGATCATTACACACGGGAGCTATGGTTCATGATGGGTGAAATGGTAAATGTCAGGATTCAGTTCATGCACGCATCCATACAAATAGACACCAGACAGCAGGAGTATATAATACTCCAATTATTGAGGCTAGTATTGATGCAATTATGTACCTGAAAGTAAACAAAATAAGTGCTGGAATTGATTGTGGATGGCATAGGAAGCACACGCTGAGCTTTATCCAAAAAGATCTGCAGCCAGCTGGAAAACAAGCTTTTAGCATTTATTTAGAAATGTAAGCAGATGGATTTGTGTGTTGATTCTATGAGAAGCCTTCTTGCAGGTTCCTTTTAAGCAGGAAGGTGACATATGCATTAAATAGACAAATCTGGCAAAGAACTGTTACCGTTTTCTTTGCTCGGGTTGAAGTAGGGACTAAAGAAAAGAAAAGAGAAAGACATTCTTATCTCAGTTTTCCCCATCTTGATGCCCTCCAAAAATGTTAGATTTCAACTCCCATAGTTCCCACTCTTCAAGGCCTTCGGTCAGGTTGGCTGAGAACTGTGGACATTGAAATCCAACACTTCTGAATCACACCAGATTAGGGAAGGCTGAATTACAGCATGTCTTATTCTGAGTTCATTATAATCTGGCAAAATTAACTATAAATTTTGAACATTATCTCCTGTACCTACCAGGATGAATCGGAAAAACTTTTCTAATTGCACTTTACTGTTTCAACAGTCTTATTGTAAAAAATATCTCCAGATCTCCATATTTATTATTATAAATATTCTACTGATATTTAATATAAATATATTATATTTAATAAAAATATATAAATATTCTACTGATATTCTACTGGGATCAAGATTGTGTATTTTATACATTTCTGCAGATTGTCTGCAGGCTTTGTTCTGTGTATGTATATTTTTTTCTGGTGCTCATGTCTTTTCTGTTTATGAATGAAGCGGCTGTTATTTATTTTCATGACAGTTCACATGCTTTGTTTTGTTAAAAGTGGTTGCGACGCACTTATGATCACATATATAATTGTGGCTTGATTTGTACGCCTGGACCTTTGTGTTGCCATTGTCACTAACTGAATAGTTCCTGACTCTTGAATATCATTTGAAATCATATTAGTCTGTCCATTTTTATTTCAAAAATAGGTTAAAAGCCATGTTAATGGTATAATTTAAAAATCAATGCCTGTAATTGGAAGAAACCAATGAGCTTCTTTTAGGCATTTTAGATGTGTAAATAAGTCAGATTTCTTTCAGTGAAGTCAGATCTCTCCCCTATTCTGCTAACTATTATGTATGCATCTCTCATGCATATGACATTCACATACAGACAGGTCTCTAAATAAATTAGAAGGACTGGAATATTTACCAATGAATATGGTAAATAATATTGACCAGTGTCAATGTAAGTAGTAAAATAAATTGATAGCATAAAGCCAGGTTATTTCCTGCTGTAGTAGAGAATTAGGGCGACTCAACAATGGATGTAAGAAACATTTTCACCGACTTCAAAATCTCTATAAATGAAATCCAAGCATTCAACTTTAAAACAGTCCATGCATTATAATATTTACAGTGAAATGAATACATTCTTGGGAGAAAATGCCCAGCAAAAATATTTCTATTTACCTCTTCATTCTGAACAGTATTCAAATCCCAACAGCTAATTAAAGATTTAGCTATTTCAAATGGACAATTTGGAAGCCAAATAATAGTGTGTTGACTTTAAACACTGAGGGTTGGTGTCTCACTTATTTTAATGTGATCTGAACATGCAATTGAGAAGTTAAAAAGCTGGATCTCCTATTAAATGTGTTTGCCTTCCAGTGCCACCCTTATTAGCTCCATATTTATTATGACACAAATGAAAAATGGAAATATTTGAATGACAGCTTCTGCATATGTCATAGATTCATTAAAAAAGTATGATTCTAAATGTGAAGTTAAAAAGAAGGAAAGTGTCTTCTATCAAACACATTTTCCTTACTGCTTATGATTTTTTCCCATTAATTGCCCATTCATGCAACCCTTCCTTGACCTTTTTTCTCACCCCTAATCCTTTTTTGTACTAATAAATATGGAGGATTATGGAGAGAACTTGCATTTAATGAGTGTTGTGGGCAACCTTCAAAGACTACACGAAGCAAAAAATACTGTTGAGCCATTTCTCCCAAAGGTGGGAAGTTGAAAGGATATTGTGCTTACTCAGGTTAAGTTTCCTTGTAAAGAAGCTCACATTAGATACATTGACAATCTGTAAACTGTGCATTTATTTTCACATATGACTGAATGTAAGTGGTGGAAGATGCACATCTTTCATATTTGATCTTCAGAAAAGACTCAGCACCATAGAAATGCTATTTATGTATAAATTCGGCTCTGTAACGTTGTGCCCTTTGGCCTCAGGCTGCAGTTTTTTGCCCTGATTAAATTCAATATTGTTATGGTAATGAACATATTATTGAAGAGTTTTACATGGGAGAAAAAATAGTGGATTCATGAATGTAAACTTTTGATATCTCTTTATTTATAGTCATGAGCTTTTTTTAATATTTACTTCTCTTAGATTCCTTCTTTTGAATGACATTACGATTTTTCTCTCATTTGCCTTAGCTTTGTATCTGTCTTAGTGCATCTTAAATATAAACTCTTCTGCTAGGAAACATGACAAATATTCCTTTCCCTTCCCTTATTTATTTTGTCATAGAAGAATATCATCAGCATTTTCCATCTTGGGCACTTTCACACAATCTCAAAATAAGAATCCTACTCCCCCAAGTCACTGCTGCGCTATGAGATTTATCAAGATCTTGCAAAGTTTCATATAAGATCATTAACATCTCATTTTACACAAAACCATATAAATATAATAAGGTTCTATGTATCTTATGAGATGTAGTTATTTTGATATTTCAGTTTTGTTTTTTTAAAAAAAATATGGATTGGGTGTGGAATTTGGAGCTAAATGCCATGTTGCCAACCTGGCATAGAGTAAAGTTTTCATTTTTGGTTTTGATTCAGGTTTATTATTTATTTTTTGTTGTTCAGTCACATAGCTGTGTCCAACTTTTCGCTATCTCATGGGCCGCAGCATGCCAGGCGTCCCTGTCCTAAACTGCCTTCCAGAGTCCCCCCAAGTGCACACCCATCACACTGACTATGCTATCGAACCAACCTCCTCTGCTGTCTCCTCCTCCTTTTGCCTTCAGTCTTTCCCAGCGTTAGTCTTTTCTAATCAGTCCTCTCTTCGCATTATTTATAGAGATTTAGAACCAATTGCTAATTTGGGTGCCCTAATTTAAGATTTTGTTTCTGCTAAGCTAATTTCCTGCTTTGTGTTTTTATTCTTTTTAATACATTTCATTTTCTCTTGGTATCTTGACTCTTTGGGCTTGGCCCTGTTGAGATTGATTGTTCAGCCAGGTTTCCCAGGGAATTCAGGGTTCAGTTTGAAATAAGATGTCCAGATAGAGGAGCCAAGGCATAGTCTTGTGTCAAGTTTATGAAAATACCAGCAGCAAGGGTCTCAAACAGGTCAATGAGAAGATAAGGAAAAGTAAGACTTTTTGTCTATGCTATTGTCCTGGCTTTCTGAAACCCCCTACTAAAGTCGCTATTTGCTGCTTGCCAATGATTATTATCGCAATCTCTGTGTACAGGGAAGATTACATTCCTTTCATCCATTATAATTTTATACATAGTTTTTCTTTTCCAGTATAATTTTAAGCATGTTAATTTTAATTTTTTTCATACTAATACTCTCATCCAACTGGTTCCTGCAGCATTATTGTACAGCGGAACCTCGCAAAAAATTTTTTTGATTAAATTTATTCCACTAGATGAGCAGTGCCTCGCAAGACGAGCCAGCTTCGTGCAATAACTTATGCATCATCAGTCAGCGCGCTCTGTATTTCCTCGAGAAAGGCCCTTTTGCCTCGAGCAGCGGCAACAGCAGATCCTCCAACAGCCGAGGCCAGAATCTGCCTCAAAGCAGATCCATAAGTGCTGGTTAGTTCATTCTATTTCTGCTTTATATCATGTGTTAATTATGGTTACTTGTTTCAGATGTTAGGGACAATCATTTCTACATCAAATTCCATTTGGGGGCATGGAACGGATCATCCAATTTTTTCTTGTTTTCAATGGGAAACCTCATTTCACTTTAAGAGCATTTCGTGCTGAGAGCGTTCTTCCAGAATGGATTAGTCTCTTCTTGTGAGGCACCACTGTACTCCTAAATGGGCAGCACTTACCTGACTTTAACCAATCTCAAAAAGCTAAGCAGAGTGAGGCACAGATACACTATCAGGAAATACCACAGTTATAGTCTAGACAAGAAAGTTGAAAAGAAAAATATTTTGAAAGAAGGCACTTGCTAAGCACTTCCATATTATTGCCAAGAATACCTCAGGGACATGTTCATTTGAGCTTGATGTGACAGAGACTTTTCATTTACTTTGTAAAATAAAAAAAACTTCTCTATTTGTAGTTTTTCTTAATTGATCCAAAGCAAAACATTATATGCAGATATAATAAATAATTGGCCCAACTCACTTTCTGTTGTCTTTGACAGACAAATTTTATGGATAATCTGGAATAAGATTACATATGTCACATATAAGGTTGTTTTTTGCAGAGGTGTTGGCCCATTAAATTTCGCTTTAAGTTAGGAAACATTCAGTATACAAACTTGGTATAAAACAGAATTTTAAGAAATGCTTTTGGATTTTTGTTGATGGAATGTAGAACCCCAGTTCGCAAACATGTAATTACCATTCTTCTCTGGAAGTGTCATTACACTGTTTGAAGTAGTAAATTCCACTTCATTCTCTTTTAAGTGATGTTTCTTTGGTACCTTGATTAGAGAATGAAGAACATTACATATATCGGGTTCTGATGGTTTTGAAATATAACTAATGCTGAATGGCTCAAGATGCGTAGTCATATTAAATCAATGCTGGAAAGTTACAACTCTAATAAATTGTATATATGCTAATGGTGAATCTGATTTACTGCAACTATTAAAAGTGAAGAATGGTGCAATAGTCTCAGACTTTTTCTCTTTTATTCATTCAGAGTACTGCCAAACATGCTGACACTCTCAAGAATTCACAGCAGAAATGGTTACAACATTGAAGTTACATAGGATGAACCAGTTGGGGTTAAAGGTGTAACTGAGAAATACATTTTGAAAGCTTCCAATGAAGATGGTTCCAACATATTTGTCGTCAGTACAGATATTTCTAATATAAGTTCATATACAGGCACAGTATAAGCCAATAAATTTAATATAGAGTTTAATTTTTGTTGAGTGCTATTTATTGGTCAAATGACCTCCAGGAAATGCCATGCAAGGAAATTAATATCAGATTGGCATTTCTTGGAAATCATTTCACCAGTAATTTAACATTTTTGCTAAGGTGCCAAACATATACTCAAATATTGCTTATTAACTGTGTTTATGAGAGGAATCAGAACAGCCAGAATTACTATTAACAAAGAGAGGGTGAAGCAATGTCAGGAGAGAGGCAAGTAGAGAACTCATTCTAGTAATGTTCAGATTAAAAGAAAATCTGAGTTTGATTTCAGATCATCATCTTTGTCAGAATTAGCTAGACATAATAGGATGGCAGCAACTTTTTTTCTCTTCATTTTCTTTGTGAGATTCATTCTGTTCTCATTAATGTGAATTTTGGAAGAATTTTTAACATTAATTCTGAAACTGTAAAATATATATTAGAAGACTGGCTTACAGTTCTTTATAAGTAGGACACATATCATGTTTAAAATTTCAGTATAATGGAATGCTGTTATCATGCTTGCCAAAACACATTTCTACCATATATGTATACTTGTTTTACATTCAAGGAATCTGTCCACAAAATGGTGACAGAGCAATTGCCCATTCTCTGTGCATTATTTGATTCTGATGTTTTCAGTATGGAAATGCTGATCTAGAAATTGCCTGGTGTAAGTGGCAAATTGAAAAGAATCAATAATTAACTTCAAAAGTTAATTCTATATGGTGAAGCTGGAATGTCAGGTTAAGACCCAGAAAAGTGTTTATTATAAAGACAATGAAAACATGATTATGACTTACTGCAGAGGCAGTACAGGTAGTTCTTGACTTACAGCCACAATTGGGACCTGAATTTCCATTGCTAAGCAAAGGTTGTTAAGTGAATCAAATCACTGCACCACCAAATCATTTCATCTGATTTTACAAACTTTACAAACTCTGATTTTACAAACAACAGTTATGGCAAACATTGTTTATGCTTGTCAGAAGCCAGCTGGGAAGGTTGCAAATGGAGATCACATGACTCCAGGATGCTGTAACTGTTGTAAACATATACCAATTGCCAAGCATCGAAATTTTAATAATGTGGGGATGCTGTGATGTTTATAAGTGCACAGACCAGTTGTAAGTCATATTTTTCAATGCTGTTGTAACTTCAAAGGGTCACTAGACAAATTGTTGTAAGTTGAGGACTATCTGTGAATCAAGGGCAGATTGATGGGTACACCTTGATGGAAAGGTTGAAAAAGGGAACACAAAGGAAGAGAAAAAGAGCAATGAGCTAGAAAATCAGGAAAGAGTGTGAGGAAGAGAAGAAAACGTATCTCCTGTCTGTTAAGTTTCCCAAGAGCTCAGGTAGGCAAATTAGGTAGGTATATAGATAAATAGATTAGACAGACAACTCTTGGTCACTTAACTGTTTCTTCATATAATTATGTACCAGGTTGGCATCTATTGGGGGTGTCAATTTTTGTGCTTCTGTCTCCAGCAATTGTCGTTTCCTGGTCTGCCAGGAAAGTTGTTCTTGCAATAATTATCACCAGTTGTAGGTTAACATTGCTACCGTAGTATTTGACTCATTCCACCCTCCATCTCTCAATGACACTTTGGTATTTGCAGATCCGGTGATGGCAATCATCAATTAGCACTTCAATCATACATCCAGCAAAAAGTTCATATCACTCGCCTCTCCATCTCAGTATTCGCCAGTGCTCAGTAGCTCAGGTATTTCTGACAGATTCCATCACGGACACAATCATGCAAAAACCTCAATTGTTCATAAGTTATCACCTGCCTAATGGCAAAAGCCTTTCAGCTCCATGACAATTTAAGTGCCGTGAACCCAAATTTCTCGCAAATGGTAGCAAACATGTGACTCCCAGGTGCATATTCAGTTAAAATTATTTCAACCACTGGGACTTAGAAAATATGTCTTCTAAGGGATAGCAGTGGGAAAGAAGGGAAGGAGGAATTAAAGGAATGACATTTAGTAGAACAGGATGTGACATGAGGAAAGGAGGAGACTATTGACATCAAGGGGTGGGGAACTGAATAATGTATTTAAATGTTTGCAACATTTCCTAGTTTTCTGAAATGCTCGCTAGTGATTGACATTGATAATTTTTATATATTTCTCTCATGCCTCTGAGGATGAGTCTTAATGTAAAACTCAAAAGCTAAGGCTAATAAAACATGTTTCTAAGTCCCAGTAGATGAAATGATTTCAACTAAATCTTTAAAAACAGCTGTCATAGAACTCTAAGAATTCTATGCTTGTTCATAACAATTTGTTTTAGTGGATCATATTATTTTGCTTGAAAAGAAACATATTACATATTACTTTTATGTTTTCATATTTGCTGAAAGGGGAACAAGTTTCTCAAAAATAGACTGGAAAATGCTTGATGGAAGTTATTGATGCAGTCTTCTGATGAGTATACAGGGCTTGCTGTCTTGTCAATATATGATCCAATGCTGTTCTCGCTTCCACATGCAAGTGGCAGGAGGCTTTTTCTTTTTCATTTCAGTGGAGCATGGAAGCTGATCCTGAATATCCAGCTCTGTTGATGTAATGCTCAGATGTGTCAATTTGGCAGCAAGAAATATAGAAAATAAAAAAAAATCTGAAATTGTGGTTGAAGCAAACTTTGATATCAGTTAAGCAAATGAAGGAACAGCAAAGAATAAGTGTAGTGTTTCATCAAAAGACTTTTTCTCAGTCCTGTGACATCTGACCAAGGTTTATTTGATCCACTGTACTGTTTCCAATAACTTTTCAGTAAAACTGAATGTGTTCATAAAGCCAATAAGGCATAGTTATTGATTCTCATTGCCAGGTGCCTCTACTAACTTTAAATCTCTGTTTTTACTAAAAATATAGAGCAACGGTCCCTATATATTAAAATGCAGAAAATAAAATACTAGACCAAGGAAAGCAACTTTCTTAGGTGAGATGGAGTCTTCTTGAAATAATATAGGTTTTATTTATTTGTTTTGCAGAATCAAATTTGTAAACCACCTTGAATGTCCTTTTCAGGTCAAAAGTAGAAATCAATCAATCTGTTTAATCTCCTACAAGCTTATCAATTTTTTTATTCCACCATATCTTTAGACAGCTATTAAAAATAAATGTGGTTTATTCAAGAGATGGTGGCAGAAATTAGTATGTTAACTTTCCTTTGGTGTGCATGAAAGGATATAATTTGTGCAGCTGTTCTAAAATATATACAGCTTTAAATTTCAAGGTGGGTTTTTTTTTGGCTAGTGTCAATAAATAAATGAGGCAATTTTTTATTGATTTAAAGAGATGACAAATATCAGGTTAAAAAGTTTGAAGCCATCCCTGCTTTGAAAGCACTATGGTCAGTTGAATGTTTTCCAAGGACTTTTCACTTCATCTACCTGATTATACCAGTTTTACTTGCTATTTGCTTAAATTCACATGAATAGACTTTTGTCAGCACAAATATTTGGAGAATGACAATTCTGATATCTCCAAGATAATTCTGAACAAACATCAGCATTTTCTATTTATTGCTCACTCTTCCTCATTGATTGTATTCTTGGTTTAAAATGTATCAGTCATCATTTCTGGCAATCAGACAAATAGGTTTTGAAATTAGGTGACATTAAAGAAATGTACTTTATTTTCTAAACATTGGCTAGAATAAAAAGAAAAACTGGACATTCTGTTCTGCAAAATGTCATTGAATTTCCTATAAGTTTCAAACCACAGTTGATATGAAACAAAACAAAGAACCGAGGGGAGGGGGGAAGGAAGTGTGGGAAATATCCAAGTTGTTTATTGTCCATGACCTCAATGGCTTAAACACCATGTCAATCTTTAATAAAATGCTTCTATAATTGACATATGCAGACTGAGTTCCTGTTTATGAAGAGAAACTCCAATTATAGGAAATCATGGAAACAAGGTTGATTGTAAAAAATGGGAGCACAAAAAAGTAATTTTTCTATATCCAGAAATCTAATCATATTGGCATACTTGTCATATAAAAACTATATTAGGTATCTTGCCTTTGGCTTCAGAACTTGTATCCTCCATATAGTGAATCTCATTCCACTCTCATAACAGAGAATGGCCATAACAGAACAAATGAGCAAGGAAGAGAAAAACGAGAATGTATATAATTTAATTAATCATTATTTGATGAACAGACCAGCCTTCTTCAGAATTGTAAGCTTTATGATAGACAATTAGGTAATAGGTCCTGTATTGTAAAATACTACTTTGCTGCCTGTAGAACAAATGCTCACTGAAGTGACTTTCTTGCAACCCTTCATCTCCAATATTGTCCAATATCAATATAGAATATTGAGAGAATCCTTGTAATTGTGCTTGCTGAAGACC
The DNA here is from genome assembly GCA_032468055.1 of Acrochordus granulatus. Lineage (NCBI taxonomy): Eukaryota > Metazoa > Chordata > Lepidosauria > Squamata > Acrochordidae > Acrochordus > Acrochordus granulatus. The sequence goes on from JANHZU010000712.1 coordinate 671,182, forward strand.
CTGTTTTTAAAAGATAGGTGAAGCTTGCATGGGCAAGCTGTTTTTTAAAAGACCACCAACAAATAAAAAATTGAGTAAAAAAGTAGTTTGCAATAGTCCAAGATTTAACCAAGTCATCAATAAGAATTCCATCTACCAGAAAATTCCAAAAAGAATACCAGTAAGTACTACTCTATAAATACTAAGACTTCGATACCGTACTAAAAAGGAGCCAGTCACAGGAATAGTTGAAGGAGAAAGAGGAAAGTCCACTTCATCCCAATCATGGTGGAAAGAAAAAGATACAGCAGGAATCTGAGAACAAATAGTTATAAGGATGATGTGACTAGTGCTTGAGACCTGTCCTTCCTTCCAACAGTCAGCCTTTATTCTGGAGGCCAGGTTATAGGATTCTTGGTGACTTTGGACTACAGTTGAAACTCTTGATTACCAAGTCAGTATGTAATATGACTTTCTCCATGATTTAACGATAAGGCAGTAGATCTAGCACATATCCAAAACCTGGCTGGGTTCAGAGGGTACAATACCCCTTTCAGAAATAAACCAGAGTGGGTTTCAAGTAGGGCACCAGCTGTGTTTCCAGGATTGGAAGAGTGGCAATCACCATCCAGAAGGCCATGGCTTTCAGAGGCTCTGATCTGAATCTGGATGAAGTTCAATGTGTTGGATTTGTTGTGCTGCACCAGTCCCCCTGCTACATAGTGATATTCCTTTCTGAGCTGCTGGTTTCCATCCCTGCATTAGTAGTGGAGTCCCCACAGACTGGATCTTGTTTTTATCTCGGAATACCTATAGAAAAATCTGGGTGTAGAGGACATTTCCATAAATCCCTTGCCATGATCAGATCACTCAGATTCGTTTTCAGCTTGTTGGTACTGCTTCCTCCTGCAGGAAGGTAGGACTTTTTATACTGGTCTTCCCCAGATGGCTGATGGACCCTATTGTGATCCAGAAGGACCTTAAGTTTTTCCTGAGCCTCTGATGAGCAGTTTGGATGATAACTTTGTCACTATCTAGAATTGGCATATCACAGTGAGATTTCTCAATGTGCACAAATTTCAGGATGCTAATGGCTTTCTGAAAAACTTTGGAAAATGAAACACCAGAAAAGATATCTAGAATATCTTTGAAGGAAGACAAAGATTGAATTGATCAATTATCAGGATTACATTGTGTTATGTAATCAGTCATTTTACTTAGTCACTCATGCTCTCATCATCTCTTTGTTGGATTACTTCAATGTGCTGTACATGGGGCTACCCTTGAAGACCATCCAGAGGTTGCAGCTGGTGCAGAATGCTGCTGTGCGGATGAGCAGTAGAATGGCCCATGCAACACTTTATTCCACGAGCTGCATTGGTTGCCAGTCTGCTTCCAGATGCAATTCAGGGTGTTGGTTTTAACCTTTAAAGCTGTTCATAGTATGTGACCAGGCTATCTGAAGAATCATGTCACCCCAATGAGGATGTCCTGGCCCGCCAGAACCAGCAGAAGAGACCTCCTCTTTTCAACTAGATCCATACTCTGCAAGAGACGGATAACTCACAGAATGACCTGAAGGTTTACTCAGAATAAGATAATGACTAAATAGATTTTAATGAGGTTACAGAAACTTATGCTAGCTAAAGTAGGTTTGAAACTAACTTTATGCATCTAACCACATATTACCTCCATGGTGGTCCTCACCAACCAAAGTTGATATGGATTTAATAAACAAGTGGTCACTTGTTTATTAAATTGAACACTGAGGAAATGATCAGGATCCTCAGTGTTCAAAGCTGACTACTTGTTTATTAAATCCATATCAACTTGATTGGCGAGGACCACCATGGAGATAAATATATGGTTAAGTCCATGATATAGCATCTGCTTCAATAAGAATCTGGGTATTCCTCTAGAGAGTAAAGATTATTTCCATCTTTGATTGAGATAAGCCAGACTTACTCCAATGTGATAAAGCGGAAAGTACAGCTCAATCTCAAAGCAAACTGAAGAGAGGAGAAAATTATTCAAATACCGCCTTAGTTTTACAACAGTGGGAATAGGGCTCTATCATACTATTTTTGGTCTGGTATTGTGGGGCTGACAGATCTTCAATTCCTTGAAATAGGGTTTTCACTGAGGATGTTTCGTTTTTAATCCTGAATGTGGTTGCCTTTGTCTTCTTTTTTAAAAAATGTTGTGAACCTCTTATGGCCCTTTTACAATTCCCAAATGTGTTATGTATAAGATTTTATAAATTAACAGACTATAATGTGGCTTATCTACTAAAATTAGATTTCCATGCTGTATGCAGAGTTGGAGTTCAATGGCCTAGTGATTAAAACTCTGGGCTTATCAGCCAGTCGGCAGCCCAAGTCGAGACCCAGGTGGTGTATAATGGTGTGAGCTCCCATTGTTCACCCCAACACCGGCCAACCTAGCAGTTAAAAAGCATGCAAAAGGCAAGTTTGATGGGAAGGTGATAGCAATCCATGCACCTTGGCATATAGTCATGCTGGCCACGTGAGAAAGAAATGTTTTCAGACAATGCTGGCTCTTATGCTATGAAACAGAGATGAGTACCACCCCCTAGAGTTGGACATAACAGAAAGGGGAAACTTTTACCTTTTTATGCACAATGCCTTTTAGAGTTTCTAATAAAATAATACTTCTTTTTACACTGTAAAGGAAACCTTGTAAGTAGAATTATATATATATATATACATATACATACATACATGTATGTATATGTATGTCAAATTTTAGCAGTTCTGAGATTTTTTCTTTTGCCTGCCTTAGCAGGTTGATTGCAAAGCAATTTGCACAGCTGGTCAGGCCTGCAGGTGTTTGGAAATGTGTGAGATAGGTGACCGCCTACTAGCGTGTGATCTAATGTGGTGGACAGGGAAAATCTCAGAGGAATTGAAATTCTGTTGGTTGTTAACTCAGGTTGTGCCAATAAATCAGAAAACAATACAGGTAGGATTACCTGCATTAAAACATTTGTTTCCTTGTTGAGAATATTAGATTGAAAATACATTTTATTGTAAAGGAAAAGGCTGCAAATCACATACATGGGTACTGTACTTTCTAACATTGAAAGGTTAGTGGTTATTTTAAACTAAAAATATAGTTTGCCTTTTTCATTTTGCATTTCCTTTTGGAAACATAGATCTTCCATGCATACTTCTTCTTATCCTCTTAGCAATGAAAAGATACTCACATGAAGGCCCTGAAAGCTTTATCTTACAAGGTCAAAAACACTAAAATACGTGCTGGGTTTCCTTTCTTTATTCAGCATCTTCTCAAAAGTAAGAAGAAAGGAAGTTCTTTAATTTCTTATGTACATTTAATGTTTCATATTTCAGGTTTAAATTTAATGTACTTCAGAGAGACTTCTGAAAGCAGAGATTTGCAGTGTAGGATACAAATAGATGCACTATTTCCTCATTTAAAAATAACGTGCAAACTATAAATTAAAAGCAAACCAGATACATTTTTTGGTAGCTGATGTTTATTAATGGCTGTGCTTTTTCTAGAATGCCAGCAAAGTGTAGACAAAATCGGGAAAGATTCAGAAGTACTTCTTCATGCAACACACATTTCAAACATGAATCTACTGACAGAAGATGTAATGATAGCCACCAATCTAGATAACTTTAAAAGGTGATTAGACAGAGCCATAGAAAGAATGGCTATCAGTATCTGTTGGTCATGATAACTACACGTACCCAGCAATTAGGTGCCTAAGAAAAGCCCACAAGCTTACCTCTGAATATAAGCCATTTAAGAGCACAAACGCAAAGTTCTTGTTCGATTCATATTCTGCTTGTGAGCTTCTCTTAGGAAACTCAGCGTTTTTTTAAAGCTTTTATCTCCTCCTTTTTTCCATATGCAACTCATATGTGAAAAGGTGGCAAACACATCAATATTCCTTCCTCCTCCTATTTTTCCCACAACAACAACCCTGTGAGGTGAGGTGAGCTTGGAGACAGTGACTGGTCCAAAGCACCCAGCTGGTTCTTCATTCCTAAAAACAACCTAGAACTTACAGGCTCCTGGTTTCTAGGCCAGCACCTTAACCACTAGATCAAACTGGCTTTCTATTTGGTGATAGTGGATATTTATTTATTTTATTTATTTATTATATTTCTATGCTGCCGAAATCCGGAGACTCTTGGCGGCTAACAAAAGCAAGCATTAAAACATCAATTAAAATCAGTTAAAGTTTTAATAGAAATATAATAAATATGTAATATATATATATATATATTGAGAGAGAGAGAGATGTAATATGGCCTAAATAGTGTAGTCTAAATGTAGATTGCCAGCATCTTCTTGTTACTTCTTCCTTCACCAGGTAAAGTATTTTTTGTCCAATCTTTAAATGATTTTCAGCTATTCTGAGACAAGAATAAAGGACAAATGAAATTGGAGTTGAAACACAGTAGTGGTTGCATCTGTAGGCAATGATTCTAACAGATCCTACATATGTGGGTCTATGGTATCTACTGAAGAGTCATATGTCTGTATGCCAAAGAGGGTAATGACTTTCCAGAAAATTTTTCCTAGACTTTCCTTAACTTGAACTTTGCTTCTTTTGCAAATGAGATTTCAAGCCTCAGTGAACTAGATATGCAGCCAGACAGGTGGAAAAAAGCTTTTCCTACTTGGTGCTCAATATTTACCATTGTATTATCTAATACACACTCTAACAATTGGTACTGCCAAATCAAAATTCTCATATTGATTTTATTTTCTCCATGCAGGTACTTGCATTCTACCAGTTGTATCCTGTTTCAACATTTCTGATGTCTAGGCAAATAGAATGAATGATTATGAATGAATTCACTGAATGACTTCATTTTGGGACTGAAATAACTCAGGCTACTCCATTTATGTTATTTAGGAAAGTTTTATATAATTTGCTATAAAATTAACAAGGAGAAACACACCAAAATAATACTGTAATACACCCTATAAAATTTAACTGAATACCTCTTGCAAAAAAACTTCAAGATAATAACTTATGAAAGGCTGTTTTGCATTTTTCCTGCAATCAACAATGTTAACTACAGATGCAATATTAAAAAATAAAATTAAAATTTTAAAGTTCAATACAATTACTTAAAAATCCCATAAAGCATTTTTAAAAATTACAGTCTAGGATCAGAACAGAACAGAGAACAGTCTCCTCCCCATATGGAACTAGGCAGTTGGCATGACCCTTCCAGGTGCCTGGACAGGTCTGGGTCAGACATTGGGAACAACTCCAGACATTGTTATCTTGCTGAGAAAGACACAATTTGGCAAAGAAAAGAATCAAAGCAGGGAAGAACAAAATTATAATTCATTTAACCCATTGAACAGGATTCTAAGAGAGCATCATGCCTCAACATAAAGCTTACTTTTAAAAAAAGGGAACAACCTGAGCTTTGATATCCTGGTGATGAGCCATCACTGGCTATGAACATAGCTCAGTTACTATCCTCTGTTAAATCTTTGATTGTCTAAGTTAGAAAATCACCATTTCCTCTCTTTTGAATGCTGCAATCACTATAATCCCTGAAATAGTGTAAGCTCTCTTTGAGAGAGCTTATTATTACACCATCTCTTACTTGAAGACACATTAGATCAGGAGTTAAAGGATTTCATGTGCTATGCCATCATTATGCCAGTTTCTACCCACTTTTAAGTGACATTCTTAGCAAAAAAAATATATTCTTCAGTACAGAAAATGTGATAGACTGATACACTTACTGAGAAAATATTTCCTGTAACAGTTTCTCAAATGTGTAAATTTGAAAAGTATCAGAAAATAAACTTTGATTTCAATACTTACAAATTACACAGCTTTATGTACGCTAATACCCTTATCAGATGTAGAATGAAAACTAATTCTAATAATAATTTGGGGTATCAGGCATTTCATGTTTTCCAGACACCATATTAATCCATTTGATGGAATTTAAAGAGATTCTCTAGCAGAGCAACAGTTCTTCTGTGAGTGATCCATAGATTACCAAATGTAGAGAATGAATTTACTATGAGGTTCTCTAATGCTACAAATGTCCAGTGCTGTTTTTGTTTTCCTTCCGATCTCAGTATCCTCCAATCTCAGCTTCTCAGCAAGGGACAACTATAAGAGACAACTTTATCGGGCAGATCAGGTTTCTGAGAAATCACTTAATTGATAATTGCGAGATCTTTTTCTTAGTTGTGCATTGTTAGGTTTGTTACATCTTTATATGGAACTGGGCAACTTTCATCCGCAGCTGCAGTTCAGTCCCAGAGATATATCCCCTTTATACCATGAGCTCTAAAGCACATTCTTGCCTTTGAATCTGAAACACTGCAAGTGTCAAAGTCTTTCTTTGTATCCATTATTATGGTCTTCCATTGCTTCTGTTGAAGATTATATACTTCTGCTCCTTCTCCTCCTCCTCCTCCTCTTCCTCCACAGGGGTGAGTGGATACCATTTCAATCTTCTGAAGATTCCTTCTTTTTCTAAAAGCTTTGTTATCAGCACTTACTTTCAGTAGTAGCTTCCTGATCTGCTGATCTCTATGAGTTCTAGAATGAGTTTGAGTAAGACCCAAGCATTCTGAATGCTAAAAACTAAAAATTAAGTATTTTGTTTTTTTATGTTTATGTATACCAATCTGTCAGAGAACCAGTTTGATGTAGTGATTAAATGATTTAACACAAAGCCAGAAACTGGGAGACTGGGGGTTCTGGTCCTGCCTTAAGCACAGACAACTGAGTGACCTTAGACCAAGGTCTTGGGAAGAAGGCAACGGCAAATTACTTTCAAAATATTGTCAAGGAAACTGCAGGAACTCGTTCAAACAGTCACCAGGAGTCAAAACTGACTCAAAAGCATGTACACATCCACACACACAGAGAGATCCGTCATCTTTGAAGTTCTAATTGACAAATCTTAAAAATCTAACAACATTTTGATTTTTACTGATTCTGTTGTAAACAGCCTTAATTTATTTGGTCTAAGCTATTCAAACATAAAGTCAGCTTTAGCATGAAAGGAAAATTGGATTCTCTGGCCATGGCTTTTGA
>JANHZU010000712.1:690850-705055 GCA_032468055.1 Acrochordus granulatus
ATTGGAACATAACAGTAATTCTTTATATGCAACATCAGCAGTTCATACACAACATCAGTAGTTTTTTATACACAACATCATATGACTATTTTATTGAATCATATACTGCATTCATGTTCTTGCATGTTCTTTTTTGGAATAAAATGTTAAGGCATAGGTCTATTATCGTTCATATAATTTAACTCATGACTTATTAAGTAGTAGTTGGATTTGGGGAGTATTATATGGAATCATTCCCTGAATTATGTTTCACTGCCCTGTCTCATTATTTTCCTCTAAGACAATTGCTATGAAATCATTTTCTCTTTCTATCAAGTTCCTATTTTTATTTGCAAATCTTCATATATTGAAAGTTAATGCTAAGCGACTTAGTTTTTTTTTTACAGGCTGTTTTCTGCCTGAAGTTGAAAGGCTAGGCTGCCCTCTTCTGGTAAAAAAAAATCATGTTTTTTTTTGTAACGGAATAAATAAGATTCCAACAGTTTTATTCAAAATGAATTAAGCATGTAAATTCCATGTTAGAAAATCAATGAATCCCAAGAAAAGATTTATTTTTCTAACTAATTGTTCATATAAATTGGCAAGTATGTGTTCATGTCTGAAAACTGGGCATAAGTATATTGTAAACTGTTTATTTTTTTGTTCTGGAAAACACTCCTCAGAAAGAAAAGAAAGGAAAGAATAACTCAGAGAGAGACTTAGGTTTTACATTCTCCAAAACTGGGATAGTTTTCTACATCTTTAACCCAGAAGATTCTAAAATTAGCACACCCTAGAATTGTCTTGGAAACAATTTTCATAGTAGTATGGCTAGTCATATATAGCCAGATGTTTAGACTATTATATTTGGTATTTTTCTCCACCTATCAGGTTCTTCCCAAGGACCTGGAATAAGCAAATGCTGTTTTATGATGGTGTTAAAGGTATCATTACAGGATGTAAGCTGTTCTAAATAGAAATGTTTTTTGCAATTGATTGATGGTGATTTTACCAATACCAATGGTGTTCAGGTGGTGCTCCAGATGTTTTGGAACTGCACCCAAGGTGCCTATTACTATTGGTACTATCTTTGTTTTCTTTTTCCATAGTCATTCTGTTTCTACTTGCAAGTCTTTTACATACTGTGATTTTTGTCCAGTTCTGTTATAATTGAAAGGAACATGTCCAGTTGAAGCAGTTTCTATTCTATAGAAACTATTCTATAATAGTTATAGTTTCTAATATAGAAACTATTCATTTAATAGAAGTTTCAATGTTACAAAAGTTTCTCCAACTTCCAGCCTCACACATGACCTTGGCAGATAAACTAACGATCCCTCAAGGGCTGACCCTCTTGTGTTTGAGCATGTGTCATGACTTTAAGCTGTTCCTTCTCTTCACACATGGTTTAGTCCTTGTTTCCCCCACATCAACCCTCCCATCCATCATAACCTTCCTCCTCCATGGAAGACTGCTGTAGCCCTCTCTGTATTCACAGTGTCTCAATATCTGAGACAGTGGAAGCGGGTAGAGGAAGGAATTCATCTTAAAGAAAAGAATGTCCCTCCCCTGTCTCAAGAGTCTCGCTGATATATCAGCCTGTAAAGGAAGTACACGGTTAATTTTTCACTCCTCCCTCTCTCTCAGTACAGTAAGTCCTGAAGTGGAAGGCTGCTTGTAGTCTAATGCCCGCCCCCCCTTGCTGCATCTGGAAGTTTGGTTGGTGCCTTGCTTCATAAGATTACAGAGATGGTTCTGGCTGCAAAAAAAACCAAACAAACTGTAGAGTTAAATGCCTATTCTCCACTTCCTCTCAACCCAACTAGGCCTGAAGTAAAAAGTTGCTTATAGTCTGTAGGTGCTGGCCCTCCATGGTAAGAACTGGAAGGCAGGTCAACTTTTTCAGCAGCAGCCTATTCAGAAGATTCTATAGTTGAGACCAGTAACTTCTTGTGAAAACACTTGGGAAAAGCCTGTACCAAGATTGGTGCATGGACGTGCTTGGCATTTTCCCAGGTGTGTTCAGAGTCTGGGTAGCTCTTCCAATGGATTATTAGATGCCTCTTCTTCTTCTCCTGGAATCTAAGATTTCTTCCACTTTGAATTTTTGTTCTCCTTCCACAATGACTGGAGGGAGTGGCAGATGGGAAGAGTACAATTCACTAGAGGGCTTTCTTCATCAAGAAGGAGAGATGGAAAACTGGGTGTAGTTTCACTGATAGAAGCCACTGCAAGCAGAATGTGACTGGGTTGATTTGCTGGATCACTTTGAATGGACTCACAAAACATGAAACTAACTTTCTGCATGGCCTAATAGAGTCCAAAAATGTAGTAGGGGCCAGACCTTTTCCTCTCTGTATTCTCTGTATCCTTCTTGCCAATGGGCATCTGTGGCCTGTTTATAAGATTGCTTGGCCTACTTTAGCTGCTGCCTTAACAGGCTTTTAGGAGCTATTTGCTCTTACAAAAAATCTACTGTCCCTGGAACACTGCTACCATCTCTGGGGTTATCTGGTAATGCCCTTGAGTGAACTCCATACAAGACTTGAAAGGGAGTCATATTAATCAAGTTATGCTATGTACTGTTGTATGTAAATTCTGCAAGAAGAAGTAGGGAAGGGTATAGGTATAAGTGCAATAACATCTTAAGAAGTATTATATCTGATTTGTTTTTTCAGCTTCACCATTGGTGGCAGAGTGGTGAAAAGAAGATAAAATGACTTGTATATTTAGAAGCTGGAACAGTGCTATTCAGAATTTGGAAGTGATTAATCTTGAACCATACTTTTATGGTGAAAAGCATTTATCCAAAAATAACTGAGCAGTCTCCTTGGCAGTGGGCTGATCCTTGCAAGGAATAAAATGAGCCATCTTGGTAAATAAATCCACTACCACCTGTATGGATGTATGATCCTGAACTGGAGGCAAGTCAGTGATAAAGTCAAGAGACACAGTATGTCAAGAGCAGGGAGGGGTAGATAGAGATTGTAAAAGGCATGTCGGCTTCTGATGGAGAGATTTGGCCCTTCTGTAGGTGTGGCAAGAGGTGTGGCAAGAGGCTGTGTAGTCCTTGATGTTTGATATTTGGCCACCAAAAATCTTGCAAGGTTCTGTGCAACATCTTAAAGACTCCCCCATGGCCAGCTGTCTGATTATCATGAAAGATCTACAACACTTCTTTCCTGAATGCTGGTGAAACTACTAGTCTGTCCTTGTGACTTAATGCCCTGCCCCTCCCAAAAATGGAGATGCAGTATCCAGGCCTGCATGAAAAGGTTTGATTGCTGCTGTAATTTGATCATGGTGAAGGTATCTTGATGTGGCTGAGTGATTCCTAATATTTCTGAATGTGATAACTCTGGCACTTGCCTGAAATTCTCAGGTCCTACAATGGTTTTAGCTACTGGAGTTTGGTGGAAATGCATGAATTCCGGCTTTCTGGGAAGTGCATCTGGCAAGAGATTCTTACATACTGGTTATAAAAATTGAAATGTGAGAAAAACTGACTCCATCTCACCAATCTGGGAGAGCGTTGCTTATCTCATTATAACATCTATTGTTTTTTATGATCTATGTTAACTTCAGTGGGCCAGGGAATCCCTTCTAGAAAATGGTGCCAATTTTTAAAGGCAGCTTAACTGCTAAGAGCTCCTTGTTGAATATGTCATAATTTCTTTCTGGTGCTGTTAGGCTGTGGAATAATATCCACAAGGTAAGAATCCTGTTCCATTTTCTGATGTCTTTTGTAACAGGCTGTCTCCAATTGCAACATCAGAGGCACTGGTCTGTACACTTTGGTGGGTTTAGATATGGAAGAAGAGGCTGACCTGCAAAGACTGTTTTAACTTTGTAAATGCTGACTCGTGTGCATCTGCCCAGACAAACATGGCCCCTTTTTTCAACAGCTGTATGAAAGACTTCATTTTCTGGGCAAAACCTGGGATACATTTTCTGTAAAAATTGGCAAAGCCTAAAAAACTTACTTGGTGGTGTTGGGAGCTTGCCATTCCAGTACTGCTTACATCTTGGGGAGGTCCATCTAGATGTCCTCTGTGGAAATGTGATATTCTAAGTAATGTAGCTTAGGTCGAAATTAATGAGGTCAAAAGTGCATTTTTCTAATTAGCAAAAAGGTGATTGTCTCTCAGTATATTCAAGACCTCTGGCACACAATGGTCATGCTGAGCTTTGTCTTCAGAACAGACCATAATATCATCCAGGTAAATAACCACAAACTTGTCAAGTAAATCAGAAAAAAACTAGTTCATGAACCTAGAAAATACTGATCCCACATTGGTGGGTCCAAAAAGGATAACTTTATACTCAAATCTCATGTTAAAAGCTGTCAGATACTAATGGTCCTCCCTTATCTTGTTGAGAGTATAAGCATCGCGAAGTTCTAACTTGGTGAAAATGCAAGCCTTCTATAATCTATCCAACAGGTCAGATATGAGAAGCAGTGGATCATGGTCTCGTCACTGAATTCAAAAGGATGTAGTTATGAACCACACACCACCGTGTGTCTCACCAGATGGATTTGAAGAGTCAGGGTCTTGCTTTTGGGGGACAAAGACCTGAAGCTGAAGATTAGAGAATGTGATGAAGGCTTTTTGCAAATTTGAGTCCAGATACTGCTATAAAACAGCTAACTCCTTGACAGATATGGGATATTGTCTCTTGATGAAGTGTTTATCCCTGGAAGTAAATCAATTGTACAGTCAATATCCTGGTGAGGGGGGGGAGTTGAAACCTCTTGTTGAGAAAAAAATGTTGGCAAAGTCTGCATACTTCTCTGGTAGCTGGGAAGTTGCCTCCCTGAGGCTGGACCTGAGTCTGTGGGATGGCTCCTTGAAAGCAATCACTCTGAAATGGGAAATGCAAATTTCCTGCCTCCAAATCTCTTGTGGGGTTCTGCTGATTCAGCCATTCTGCTTTCAGAATAATAGGAAAATGAAGGTTTTCAGTGACAGAGAAAGTTAACGGTTCCACTGAGCTATGACTGCTTGCAAGGGAGGTGTGATAAGGATGATTTGACCTACTTTCAAAGGCTGGCCATCAATTGTCTGCATTTGCACTGAGAAGAATAAAGTGACTGAAAGGATTTGGAAGGTTCTACCTGTGGAGGAAAAATAGCCTGGTTAGGCAAAAGTGCTTTCTCAGGAGACAGGAAAGGTAGTCTAGTACTCCCATCTCTTTAAGAATTTGCCACAGTTTGTTGTGATCCACACAATCAAAGGCTTTAGCATAGTTAGTGAAGCAAAAGTAGATGTTTTTCTGGAATTCCCTTGCTTTCTCCATGATCAGCAAATGTTAGCAATTTGATCTCTAGTTCTTGACCTCTTTGAAACCCTGCTTGTACTTCTAGTAGTTCTTGGTTCGCATACTGCTGAACCCTAACCCTTGTAGTATTTCAAGCAAAACCTTGCTATCATGTGAAATGAACAAAATTGTATGATAATTTGAACATTGTTTGGTACTGCCCTTTTTTCAGATTAGAAGGCAAACTGACCTATGGCCACTGTTGAGTTTTCCAAATTTTCTGGCGAGTACAGAACTTTAACAGCATTATCTTTTAGGATTTTAAATAGTTCAGCAAGAGGATTGTCACTTATGCTATCCTTGGTGTAAGTAATATTTCTTAAGACTCATTTGACTTTACTCTCCAGGATGTCTGGCTCTAGGTCATGATTAGATCATGGTTATCAGGGACATTTAGATATTTCTTATATAGATATTCTTGCCATCTCTTCTTAATCTTTTCTGCTGCTGTTAGGTCCCTACCATTTTTGCCTTTTATCATGTCAACCTTTGCATAAAATTTTCCCTTTATATCTCTGATTTTCTTGAAGAGATCTCTAATCTTTCCCAGTCTATTGTTTTCCTCTATTTCTTTGCACTGTTCATTTAAGGAGGTCTTATCTCTCTTGCTATTCTCTGGAAATCTGCATTCAGTTGGATATATCTTTCCCTTTCTCACTTGCCTTTCGCCTTCCTTCTTTCCTCAACTATTTGTAAAGCCTTGTCAGACGGCCACTTTGATGTCTTGCATTTCTGTTTCTTTGGAATGGTTTTAATAGCTACCTCTTGTACAACATTATACACCACTGTCCATAGTTCTTCAGGCACTCTGTCTACCAGTTCTAATCCCTTAAATCTATTCCTCACCTCCACTGTATATTCATAAGGGATAGCACTGAGGTCATACCTGAATGACCTAATGGTTTTCCCTAGCCTGAATTTTGCAACAAGAAGCTCATGATCGGAGCCATAGTCAGCTCCAAGTCTTGTTTTTTACTGACTTTAAAAATAAAAGTTTCTCTATTTTTGGCAGCAAAGAATATTATCAAACTATTTCACTGTTGACCATCTGCTGATGTCCATGTGTAGAGTCGCCTCTTTGGTTGTTGGAAAAGTATATTTTTTATGACCAGCTTGTTCTCTTGACAAAATTCTGTTAGTCTTTGCTCTACTTCATTTTGTACTTCAAGGCCAAATTTGCTTGTTATTCCAATTAACTTTTGACTTTCTACTTTAGCATTCCAATCCTCAATGATAAAAAGGACATCTCTTTTTTTGGTGTGAATTCTAGAAATTATTATAGGCCTCCATAGAAACAGTCAACATCAGCCTCTTAGGCATTATTAGTTGAGGCATAGACTTGGATTACTCTGATGTTGAATGGTTTATCTTGGATTTGAACTGAGATGATTCTGTCATTTTGGAGACTGTACCCCAATACTGCTTTACTATTTTATTTTATTGATAGCTACTCCATTTCTTCTAAGGAATTCCTGTCCATAGTATTAAATATCATAGTCATCTGAATTAAATTCACCCATTCTCATCCATTTTAATTCACCGATTCCCAAGATGTCAATATTCAATCTTGCCCTCATGTTACGGGTTCCTATGCAATATTGTTCTTTACAGCACTGGACTTGCCTTTTATTTCCGTCACATCAACAAGTGAGCATCCTTTTGGTTTTGGGCTGGCCATTTCACTCTTTCTGGAGCTACTTGTAATTCCTTCTGATCTGAGAGGCTCATCTTCTGGCATCCCATCTTTTATCCTTTTGTTATTGTCCCTGGGTTTTTTTGGCAAGGATGCTGGAGTGGGCTGCCATTTCATTATCCAGTGGTATCCTATAGCCCATTTTTCACCAGATGTCCAGGAACCCCAACAACATCTAGTACAGTCCTTGTTAACTCAGGAATAAGCCAGTATTGGTTTCTGTCAATCACATCTCATCATATTTTTATGGCTTCTCTGATGAGATCTGCCTAATATGGTTGAAACTCTGGCATAGCTCTCATCTTTTTTTTTTTTGGAGCACACAAGCACCTCAAGCACAGCAAGGTGGTGTCTCCCTAGGGGGAACACACATACATCTGGATAAATGTCAGTGCTGTGGGGGTTCCATGTGTCAGCCTTTCAAAATAGTCCAGACAAGAAGTACACCCAGGACTACTAGTTGTATCTTGATAGTAAAGTTACATTAACAGAATTTTGCAAGTGTGAAATCTATGTTTCTCCCTTACCTTTACCACCCAAGAAAGTAAGAAGGGTTCCTTCTGAAATATTTATCATGCTTCCATTCCTTCTGATGATTCAGTTGCCTCTTATCTGAACGGGCAGGGTTGCATCAGGAAAGGCATCCGGCGCAAAACCTATTCTGACTTATTTATTAAATTTGTATGCCACCGAAATCTGAAGATTCTCGATGGCTAACAACAATAAAACAATACAATTAAAAACACTAAAATAACCCATTAAAACCAACCCATTAAAACAAAATAAAAAATCCAGCAGACTAGCAAGGTGGGCTAAAAGGATTTCATATATAAAAATTAATGAGTTCATTACTGGTTTAGGCAAACAGTGATTATGAAATTCATTAAGACTACAATTCAGTACTAATTTCACTTAGCAGGTTTATCTAAGAGTAGATGTACATAGGGTTGGCTACTTAGAGTAGTTGTCATATTGTTGGTTGGGTGGAAGTATAATTTTCAATGAAATTTAGTCCCATAGAAAACAGCACCCAACAGTGCAGTCCCCCTTATCACATATAAAGCTGGTAGGACAGGCACTTATATTTTTCTCATCTAACCAATAAATTGCAATTCTCTAATATCATTGTATTAAATATATTACCTAGGAAAGAAATGAAATATCTGCCAAATGAAAAACCAAACTCAAAAGGTTATAACCCAACAAAGAGCAATACATACACACAAAGTGGAGGCCAATCAAATCTATGGTTTCCAGTGATTATCATACTCTATGGGATGGTACAAGGACTCCAGGTATAAGGCAGGAGGTTGGATTAAAAGATCCAAAATCCCTTCCAGTATATGAATCTATGATTCTAGATCTCTTCCTTTAAAAACAGCCTTATTAGGCCATAATATTTCTGTTCATGTTGTAAAACAGTTCACTTTCTCACTAGTTTTTCTTCTAAGTTAAGGTCCACTCAACACTTGATTACAAGTATGTTTATTTAAAATACTTTTTTTTTGCAAATGCTTCTATTTGAAATAATTTTGCAAAGACTTGGTTTGTAACAGTCAACTATTATCACAATGGCTTTCATGCAGAAAAAAGAAGTTGTAAACTAAGCATTCTAAAGTTTTAACAGAACAATCCTGTATATGTTTTTGTGTGTAATAAATAAGCTTAAATCTTCAGACTAAAGCCTAATTAGATTGTTCTCCATACTTTAATCTCATGGAAATTCTGAAATTCCTCTAAAACTCTTGCAGAGCATTCAAAACTGAGTTAGCAATGGAGATTAAGCAGCCTGAGTGGTATGAGGTGAGAGTTGGAATATTCAAGTGACTAAACACTGGATCACAAAGGAAATTAAACTTACTTTGCATATATGGCAGACAGGTAAGGTTAAGTTGATCAGACCTTTGAAATCTTGGCACAAGAATGCATTTTTATTACAAGAACCAAGGCAAACTAAATGACGGCATTAGCATGGTCGGCTTTATATTACAGATACCTTCAGCAGACTATTTCGACAATTATGGCTCCTAGCCAGGACATTACCTAGTGGTAGCAACTGATTCAGTTTTTAATTTTCCTTGGTGCTGTGTTTGATCACCAATTCAGGCACTTGGACCAAGGCAAGCATCTGCACTGAATCCTGCCAAGGAGCTATTTCTTTGGCAGCTGCTGATATGTACCAGATAGTGATGCTGGTGTCTGTTCTTGGCAGCTGCTCACACAACTCTATCCTCCATCCCCAGTCTAACAACACAGAAAGGTGCTTCTAACTTAAATCAATTAATTGCTCTGACTAAGGATCTCAGTCTATTTGATTGGTCCTAAACTGACCACAATTTAATGTGTTGAACAAGATGCAATTTTCTACTCTTGCAAGTCTTTATTCATGTAGCATTTCTGCATTTGTAGTTGATATGGAGCATTTACAATGCATTCAGTGAAAATTTCTTGCCAGGCACATCCTATAAGCTACTAGTGTGGTCGGTCACTCCTGACACTGAAAAATGAGTCCAGTTAGAGAACCCCCTGAAGGCTCTTGATGTATACTATAATAAATAGTGCACACTTTAAGTCAAACTTTTTCATTCTGTATTCAAAGGTAATGGATTTTCAGTAACCATAGTAACCTTGGTTTATTTCTAGATAAATACATGAGGTATATACATTTTGGTTTTATTTTTGAATATAAACTACCACATTATGTATTGCTAATAATATGAAAAATAGGATATAGGGTCTCATAATGACAGTTTAAACTAGTATGCATTTTTCTTCTGCAAAAAAATAAATATTTATCAAATGTATAGATGCAATTAATATTCCCCCCTCCAGGTTCTTCTATATTCTTGTACAATCATTTATCTTCTTCTTTGCAAGACCCCCATCAATCTTTTCTGTGTATGTGCATTTGTTTGCCTTCCATTCCATGTCTTCTACAAATATGGAAGCAAAGCTGGTTGTATTTTTTTTATTTAAAACAATAATAAGGACCATTGTCAGAGTTGTATTTCCTGGGCCAGATCCAATCCAATTTGCCATGTTCAAGTTTCTATACTTCGTGATGGAGCTCAGAGGCAGGATTAGGTTTTGTTGATGCACTGTCCATTCTACTGTTCACTAAACGTCCTGCCTAAATTTCAGATGTAGTGCTGNNNNAGTCCTGGTAAATTTTTATGTCCAGAATACAACTCATCATTTCATGGACCTTCTTCAGTTCATTTTTTGTTCAAACCTATGGGTGAATGTACTTTGGCCTTAATGTCTTCTATCTGAATAGACAGAGGAAGGAATATTATTGATTCCATTATCATATCAAAAGTTGGATTATTTGCTCCATCACTGCAGGGGGAAGGAAGAATGTTGTTATTCTTCCTGGGAGACAGATAGAGCAAAAATTTGTTAAAAGCAAATGATTCTGGAGTTTTGGCTGGCAGCTCTGCTGAGATTAACAAACTACTAATGACTAGATTTGGGAATTATTACAGTAGAGATACTGTTGCCATTCCTTCTTGCAGAATGCCACTGGCTAACTAATAAAATTAATTAAACTCCATGTGCTCCATTTAAGAGAAGTTAAATATCCAAGTCAGAGCGTCCCCTAAATATAAGCCATTTCAGAGGCTTCTGTAGGGAACTGATGGTTCTATATTACTGTTTCTCATTGGCTTCCACATGGTGGAGATAGATATATTTGTGCATTACCTTGCAACTATGCTAAAGGCAATCAGGAAATAAATCCTAAAGTCATACGTGGAAGCACAGTTTTTCTGATCTTAGAACTAGAGAAAAATCAGAGAACTTGGGGAAAAGGTGGTGGGAATTTTTTGTGGTTTTGTGTCTCTCTCTGTGTGGTAATTGTCCACTGCATAACTTGTTCAATGACTCATGTCACAGAATTCACCAAACTTAATTCTAGAGTGAGGATGAATACTTTTGAGTGTAAACACTTTATATGACAAGGCTGATCCCACTTGGCAGTTTCTATAACCATTGTAGGGTCTGACAAAGCCACAGTGAGAAATACACAGCAGTGTAGAACCTTAATTCCAGTTAGAGGGCATGTCCAGAATTCAACACAGACAAAATTAAAAAAAAAAACATAAAGCAGTAAGTTAAAAGATAATTACTTGTTGGCAATTGGCCAGTGTCTCAGGACTGTCCCAGAACTATCATAAATAAGATTGGTCAAGTTATGCTTTAGTTTTAAGCTATAAAGTCCACAGCAATTGACTTTCATCAAGATAAAGATCTGGTTTTCTCCTGACTCACTTTTTTTCTACTTATGTCTGCGTACAATGTGTCACAAAGTACTTTTTTATTACTGATTAAATGATAACACTATTCTTAAATTATGAATCCAGATGTTTATTTACATGCCATCACACGCATTTGCTTGGAATGGCATAAGAAGAAATCAATACCAGCAATTTGGAGCAGCATTTACACTGAGATTCTCCAATAAGGGAATTTAGTATTTGCACTAATGGCATCAACAGAATAGTAATGAACTCTTTCCTCTGCTACTTCAAAATAACCATCCAGAAAGATTAAATTTATGTCTTACTTAATCTGATGTTTTCTTTGCATAGTTCAATTTATGTTCACTTAATTTGAGTGCTTCTGCACTAGTTATTATTTTTTTGTAATTCATCATCTTTACTAGAATCAGATATATAGGGCAAGGCTATATAAGGACTATGAGTATATCTGTCCAAAAAATGTTAACAATTTTGGAAGCTAAACTGCAGTTTGACATAATTATAATGGGACATATTGGAAAGCCAGAGGAACTTAAAATAGTAGAATGCTTTCCGTAAACAGGCAATAGAAACACATAAGTAAGAAAATTAAACTAGCAGAATACACTATAACTTTTTGATCATTTGGATTTTAAAAATTTAGCATAGTTTAGAAGATGAGAACAGATTTGCAATGAGAATATTTTTCTACAAAACTATTCTTTTCTCAGTTGGGCTACATTATGTTTTTGAAACAGCAGCCTTCCACGCAAAACATTTTTGACTCAGATTTATGACAGATTATATTTTTTTCAAAGAAATGCTTCTGACTATATTTTAAGATATTGGCCTCAGTGAAAGAACTCTACACCAACTTACTGTTTTTGCACAACATGCTAACTTGGATTAATTGAGTTACGTAAATTTGTGAATCACATTTTAGGCAAATGTTTAGGCAGTATGTCAGTGATTAAATGTGATTAAAATCAAATTAGAATTTCGTTTGAGTTCACATTTAAACATATATTTAACAGCCACCCATCCCGTCAAACCACAACATCAGCACACATTACATGTAGCAAGAAACAACTTTATGAAAGATGGCAGCTAGGAAATGCTCCACATAATTAGCAGTTATTAAAGAATGAAAAGAGCAAATACCAGAGGATGACTATATTTTAATTTGGTTTACTTGGGGAAATATGATTTACGTGAAATTTCCTAAAAAATGTAGACTGATTCATTTTGATTCTTTTGTTTCTTAACTTGAAAAATAAAACAAAAATATGAGAGCAGGTATATATTTAATCTGCCTTCTTCCCCTTTTTTAAATAATAGATTGATTTTTATATCCATCCATTAAAAGAAACCATAGTTCAGTAAAATAAAAACTAAAAATCAGGTGAATATAACATGACCACGCAAAACATGAAGTTTCAGTGTCAAATCATTAATACTGAAGAGTTTCACTGGGACAAAGAAGAAATTAAGATATCTTTTTCTTAGAATATTTAAATATATATTTCTCCTTGGTATTGGCATGTTCAGTTTTAAAATGAGAAAGAAAATAAAGGCAAGCAAAGTAAATTAGACATTGATGTAAGAGCCAGTTTCTGTCTGTTTCAGACTCATAGATCTAGTGACTTGATAAAAGCAGAAAAAAGGCCCAAGTTCTCAACAGAAACTGCGAGCTCTTCCAATGGTTTCAAGGGTGATTTGTGTCCTTCAGCAATAAGTGGAAACTTTCATACAATGTGTAATATTATTCCCCCTATGGCTCACAGGAGAATACTGTTAAATGTTAAATCTTAGAACAGTAATAAACTGCATTGCTTTTGGGGCTCTCCTACATCTGCTGGTTGTGTTGCCATAATTCATTACCATCCTGGACCAGGTAGAATCCCTAGTGCAGCTGGTGCATTTGATGTGATACACCTGTAATGCTCAGTTACAGCCCAGGGGTTAACAGCCAAGCAACAATAATTATCGTGCTATATAGGTCACTGTTTTTGTAATATCCATAATGTGCTCCTTTAGACTGCTGGCATCATTCAAATACTGTTTTTAGCTGCAGTTTACACTGCCACTTGTTTATACAAAATTCTACGTTAATGTATTTGTCACTGACAGTATTTCTACGATCATGTCAGCCAATTAACACAGGAAATGTTATTTCAGAAAATGTTAAGTACCAAGCTGCAGAATTGCCATATCCTGGACAGTGGTGCCGTTTTTAAAAAACAGGATTTTTCATGTAAAAAACTCCTCCTTAAAAATAGTCAGGCTCATTAACTGAATCTCAGCAGAAGCGAGTAGGAAACTTGATATGACATGATTAAATAATAATCCTAGAACTGCGAAAATGGAAGGGACCACAGGGATCATCTATTGCAACCTATGGTAATATGTTGGTAGAGTAATTAAACCATCCTTAAAAGGTGGCTGCCTTAAAATCTTCCAGAAATGAAGATCTGAAACTTCTATTCCACTCTTAGTCACATCTTTCTTTTAGGAAATGTTTCCTTATGTGATATATATTTTCTGGACCCTTTTCAGTCTGATTTCAGGCCCAGACATGGGACAGAGACAGTATTGGTTGCTCTTGTGGATGATCTCTGGCGAGAGCGGGATGAAGGTAGTGCATCCATCCTAGCCCTCCTTGACCTCTCAGCAGCTTTTGAGACTGTCGACCATGGCTGGGCGGTGCAGTTTTGTGTTGGTTCAGCTCCTTTCTCTGTGGCCAGTCCCAATTGGTGCTAATAGGGAGGGAGAGGTCTAGCCCTCAGCCATTACTTTGTGGTGTGCCGCAGGGCTCGGTGCTTTCTCCCTTCCTTTTTAGCATCTACATGAAACCGCTAAGTGAGATTATTCACCACCATGGGTTGAGGTATCATCAGTGTGCTGATGATACTCAGATTTACATCTCCTTCCCAGGTGACCCAAGTGATGCTGTCCTGGCCCTGACTCGGTGCCTGG
>JANHZU010000712.1:782721-807115 GCA_032468055.1 Acrochordus granulatus
ACCACTCCATCTACTACTGTGGACAAGAATCCCTGAGAAGAAATGGAGTAGCCATCATAGTCAATAAAAGAGTGGGAGAAGCAGTACTGGGGTACAATCTCCAAAATGACAGAATGATCTTGGTTCAAATCCAAGGCAAGCAATTCAACATCACAGTAATCCAAGTCTATGTCCCAGCAACTGCTGCCAAAGAGGCTGAAGTTGACTGGTTCTATGAAGACTAACAACACTTTCTAGAGCTCCCACCAAAATGATGTCCTTTTCATTCTAGGGTATTGGAATGCTAAAATACGAAGTCAAAAGTTAACTGGAATTACAGGCATGTTTGGCCTTGGAGGACAAAATGAATCAAAAGGCTCAAAGAATTTTGTTAAGAGAACAAGCTGATCATAACAAATACACTTTTCCAACAACTCACGAGGCAATTCTATACATGGACATCATGAGATGGTCGATACTGAAATCAGATTAATTATATTTTTTTCAGCCAAAGATGGAGAAGCTATATGCAGTCAGTAAAAACAAGACCTGGAGCTGACTGTGGCTCAGATCATGAGCTTCTTATTGAAAAATTCAGGCTGAAATAAAGAATGTAGGGGAAACCACTAGGCCATTCAGGTATGACCTCAGTGATATCCCTTATGAATATACAGTTGAGGTGAGGAATAGATTTAAGGATTAAATATGATAGACATAGTGCCTGAGGAACTATGGACAGATGTGCATAAGAAGTAGCTACTAAAACCATCCCAAAGAAACAGAAATGCAAGAAAGCAAAGTGGTTGTCTGATGAGGCTTTACAAATAATTGAGGAAAGAAGAAAAACCAAAGGCAAGAGAGAAAGGGAAAGATATACCCAACTGAATGCAGATTTCCAGAGAATAGCAAGGAGAGATAAGAGGGCCTTCTTAAATGAACAGTGCAAAGATATAGAGGGAAACAATAGACTGGGAAAGACTAGACAGCTCTTCAAGAAAATTGGGAAAATCAAGGAAATGTTTTGTGTGAAGATGAGCATGACAAAAGACAAAAATGGTAGGGACCTAACAGAAGCAGAAGAGATTAAGAAGAGATGGCAAAAAACATACAGAAGACCTATACAAGAATGTCTCTGATAACCATGATGGTGTGGTTACTCACCTAGAATCAGATATCCTGGAGTGTGAAGTCAAATGGGCCTTAGGAAACATTGCGAACAACAAAGCTAGTGGAGGTGTTGATATTCCAGTTGAATTATTTAAAATCCTAAAAGATGATACTGTGAAAGTGCTACGCTCAATATGCCAGCAAATTTAGAAAACTCAACAATGGCCACAAGATTGGAAAAGATCAGTTTACACTCCAATCCCAAAAAAGGGCAATGCCAAAGAATGTTCAAACTACTGTACAGTTGTGCTCATTTCACACAATAGCAATGTTATGCTCAAAATACTACAAGCTAGGCTTCATCAGTATATGAACTGAGAACTACCAGATGTGCAAGCTGGGTTTTGAAGAGGCAGAGGAACTACAGATCAAATTGCCAACATTCACTGGATCATGGAAAAAGTAAGGTAATTCCAGAAAAACAGCTACTTCTGCTTCATTGGCTACACTAAAGCCTTTGATTGTGTGGATCACAACAAACTGTGGCAAATTCTAAAAGAGACCAGAGTACCAGACCACCTTGCCTGTCTCCTGAGAAACCTGTATGTAGGTCAAGAAGCAACAGTTAGAATCAGACATGGAACAATATATTGGTTCAAAATTGGGAAAGGAGTACGACAAGGCTATATAATGTCTCCTTGTGCTTTTTTAACTTACATGCAGAGTACATCATGTGAAATGCCAGGCTGGATGAAACACCAGCTGGAATTAAGATTGCCAGGAGAAATATAAACAATCTCAGAAATGCAGACAATACCACTCTAATGGCAGAAAGTGAACTAAAGAGCCTCTTGATGAGGGTGAAAGAGGAGAGTGCAAAAGCTGGTTTGTAATTCAACATTAAAAAAACTATGATGGCAAATTGTTCTATCAGTTCCTGGCAAATAGAAGTGGAAGAAATGGAAGCAGTGGCAGATTTTATCTTGGGCTCCAAGATCACTACAGATGATTACTGTAGCCATGAAATTAAAAGATGCTTGCTCCTTGGCAAACCTAGACAGCATACTAAAACAGAGCATCACCTTGCCAACAAAGGTCCATATAATCAAAGCTATGGTTTCCCCAGTAATAATATATGGCTGTGAGAATTGTACCATAAGGAAGGCTGAGTATCGAAGAAAATTGATCCCTCAAATTGTGGTGCTGGAGAAAACTCTCTGATTCAAATCAACCCTGATTGCTCTTTGTATGGACAGATACTGAAGCTGAAGCTGAAATACTTTGGCCACCTAATGTGAAGAGAGGACTTGTTGGAAAAGACCGTGATGCTGGGAAAGATTGAAGGCAAAAGGAGAAGGCGACAGCAGAGGATGAGATGGTTAAATAGCACCATCAGTATGATGGGCATGGGCTTGGGCGGACTCTGGGAGGCAGTGCAAGAGAGAGAGCCCTGGCATGCTGCAGTCCATGGGAGTTGGACACAACTGCGTGATTGAACAACATCGACAAAAAATATCTTGGAATAATTATCTGATTATTCTTTGTAGATGTAAATATTTTGAATATTTTGTGCTGCTGTGCTTAAAAACAGAGCTTTTCTTAATATGCATCATCATAGTTTTTGTCTTTACTTTCCTCCTTTTTAATTTTTATCACTTTTTTCTTTCTGCATATTAAAACAATGATTTAAAAATTTGGCAAATGCCACATCCTCAAGAGATCATCCCTTCTATGTCTAGAAAGGTACAAAAGAAAAAGTATTTTCTTATGCAGTAATCATAGCGGGATTTCTTCCTCAGTCTTAGGTCACTGCAAGGGAGGGATGGCAGTGGTGTGGTGATGCTATTGGAGAAAGCACAGCAATATTTCTAGCTATCTTCTGATTATGCTGTTTGTCATCTTTGATATTAGTTATAGAGATTTGTATTAAATTAAAATCATGTAACAGTCTATTGGCACAAATGTAGATGACTCATTAATTGCAACCAGGAGCCTAAAAACTGGTTTGCCACTAATTAGGCAGTCTTCATTCACCCTTGAAAACTTAGGTTGCTTCTATAGATTAAGCAGTACTTTTCACTGCTTTCTAACTTGAATGATAATATGCAAAGAAAAAGAACCGGTGAAGAAAAATTAGGCTGAAGAAAAGCAGGTTGATCATGTCCAGCAAAAGGGATTCATGTTTAAAAACACAATTTCTCACAGAATATGTAGAAATTTGAGAGCTGTTTGTTTTCATTTTGCTGCTAAAAGCCCAAGTGACATCTTCTGATTAGCTTCTATAGCTATGAAGGATGGAAACTGGACTTGTTAGACAGAGATAACCTGATTAAGTTATAGATTTTCTGGTAACTTCAAGACTACATTTGTTAGAATATAAAATATTTATATTTATTTAGAATAGTTAGAATATTTTTAACCATATTCATTTTATTTATTTATTCATTTAAATTTATTGGCCACCCAAGTCCAGTGGACCCTGGGCAGTATAGAAAACTAGAAAAAACATAAAAACAACTAAAAATGTTAAATCAAACAGACAGCTCAGACAAATGTAGGAACCATGAATCAATATATTAATGCTAGTAAATTAGTATTAGCATATAATGCCAATTTTTTTGTATAATGTCATGAAATAATGGCATATAGTTTTATGCCATGTATTCATATAATTGGACATATATGGAAGGTGAAGTATATGAGACCCACTCAAACCAGGCCTAAAAGGAGAAAAGTTTCCTCAGAAAGATTTCAATTTATGCAGCATGTGTTAAAGTACCTGAATGAAGAAACAGAAGAAGATATTTTTCTAACTACAAAAATGGTTCTCAGGACAATAAAAAGTTTCCATTAGAGTTGGATGATGCAATGGCACTCTGGTAGAAAAGTATCAGGAAGTATCAGCATGAAAATAGGGTCAAGATGGAATTGGCCAAACCTTGATAAATTGTTTAAGTCTTCTTGGAAGATATAAAAATGAATAGGAGCAAGTACATAGAGTAAAGTACTATTTATGTTAAGCCACAATATCACTTTTATTTATTTATTAAATTTGTATGCCGCCGAAATCCAAAGACTCTTGGCGGCTTTTCCTTTTCTTTTTTTTTCTTTCACTAAACATGGTATGCAAATTCACTATTGTGGCTTATTGTCAAATGCCAACTAAAGCATTATGCTTTGTCAAATGTTAAAATGTACAGCAGGAAACCTCAGAATTCAGAGATTCACCCAAAAAAATTGATTCTGCTGTAAGAAGCCAAAAAAAATGTAGTAAAAAAGTTATTCTCAACTTGCTCTAGGGTGTCATTCACTTTAGTCTTTATTGGATATTTATTTAATAAATTCATGCATTACAAATAATATTGAGCAATGCTTTTATATTGGGCCCATTAATCTTTGATACTTTTCTTTGGAAAATTGATGAGCCCCGATAGCATGGTAAGGTCCAAGTCTCCAAACTGACCAAAGAACTCAGTGACTTTGGGACAGTATCTTTCAGTCCAACTTCTTTTACAGGGTGCTTTTTATGTGAATTAAACCCTACAGAATGTTGGGACTTCAGAGGCACAGCCTTTCAGTGTCCATGGAGCAGCCCCTATTGAACCGTTTTACATGGGCTGGCTAGCCTCTGATATTAGACTAGGGGATTCATCCAGGAGAACCATGGCTTCAGAAAACCAAGGAGTGCACTGAGCCAAAAAAAAGAAAACCCAACCCACTGCCAAACACCATAAGGAACTCATATACTTCCTTCCCTTCCTTCTATGAATTTCTGATGGCTGGGTATTTTGGAAATTTATTTTATTTATCACATTTCTATGCTGCCAATTTCCAAAGACTCTTGGCAGCTTACATAGATTAGAGATTACATTGCTTTTTTATTTACCACACCCCCCTTGGCTGGCCGGCGATGTTCATATCTGGGGCATCCACTGAGATTCCAGCTCTGTCCCGGGACAGGCGAGTTCCATGCCAGCTCGCTGCTCCATCGTTTTTGCTGGCCGACTTTTCTCTCTGAAGGAGGTACCCATCAATCATGTACTTTCGAACAGCTGGGTAGGCAGGAGCTGGAGGCGAGTGACGGGAACTCACCCCATCATGCAGAGCTATGGCTCGAACCACCAGAGTGCCGGCCATTTCTGGTCAACATAACTGGGGGATTCAGCCTCTGCGCCACCGCACCTCCACTAAATCCTAAAAAATCCTCAAAAAACATAAAACTGAGATGAATGAAGCACTTAAGAAGTACGAGAGAGAACACAAGAAGTGATAGTGTCAAGAAAATATGGGTGCTGAATGAATACAGATTTAATACATCAGTGAATGACTAGTATAAAATAGGTATAATGGCCATATATAGTGAATATATGAGGTGGGAATCACAAAACAAAGTAAGAAAGAGCAAATGGGCTGAGACCAAGAAAGTTGAATGAATTGATAAGATATTCTTAAAGAGAGCACTGCACAGTTTAAAGAAGGTGGTATATGGATCGGGTAAAAACAAGGATGAATAGAAATGTATGAAGATGTATTTAGATGTTTTTCCTTTTTGTGTCTCATGCCTTTAATTTCTTACTCTTTTTCTAATAGTGTTTATTCTGTGTGATGAGTAATTATTTAGATAGATAGATAGATGATAGAAAGATAGATAGATGATAGATAGATAGATAGATAGATAGATAGATAGATAGATAGATAGATAGATAGATAGATGATATTTCTTTATGTATAAATGTGGAGAAAGCCCCTGGCAATTGTGATGTATTAAATTATAACAGAAGTAATTCAAGGATTCACTGTCTGGTAGGAAAAATATCTTTTTCACAGATACATATATTTGTATTGTATGTCTTGTAAATATCATTCCTCACAGTTTCTGAATTTTGATGTTTAATTTAACACAAAACTCTGAGCAGCTCAATTGTATGGGGGAGGGTGAGAATTGCTGGCAGAGTCTCCTAGAAGAAAATTGAAATGTACATGTTTTTTCCCGTATATCAGAGAAGTGCAAAAACCTAAACTGACATTTTACATCAAATGAATTATGAACTGTGTACTATGTACCTAAGGGAACAACAAGTAAATTAGATTTTTGTTAAGGGAGGGGGAGAGACAAGCCACAATAATAAAAATGGGTTTTATCTGAATTTGACATGCAGTTCCATAGTCTACACACATGAGATTACAGATTATTCCAAATAGCAGATACTTTGAACAGTTTGTGAACAAAGCAAGTATGATAAGATATAGTACAGCTTGAATATTACATTTAGTAACTATTGCTTGATTAGTCTCATTTGAAGACATGGTTGCTGGAATACTTATGGATTAATACTAACAAGAATGAGAAAGGAAAACAAAATGTTACATTTTAAAGATACATGAAAAACTTCTTGCATATTTAAAATCTCCCTTAATTTGAGGGATCTAGAATATGTATTTTGATGGACTTTCCTTTAAAAATGCCATTTAATTGATGGGTTTCCATTTTCCCCTACATCATCATCCAAGAGTGTTCATCATGTCCCTAAGAAATAAATTTAAAAATATTTAACATGTGGCAGCTAAACGAGACTCTCCCAATACATCTACAGAAAGCAAGGGATGGTGTATGGAATGAACTGTTTTGAGTTAACCATATTGTCTAACAATGGAGAACAATTATATATTTCAGATTCAAAATTTATTTGACGTTACATAAATGCATGAATGTCTCTTTTCTAATACTATAGAATTTCCTGCCATCCATTCAGAAAGTCATGCAGCATAAGGCTATCTTATAGCCTTATATCAGTCCTATTTGTGTTATTTACTCCAGACTATTTTCTGACTTGCCTGCAGTAAATTTTAAGGACCTGAAATTGGGGAGTGATAATGGAAGAACATTTTCACCCTCCTTTCCATACTTGTGGTTTTCTCAAATTCACCTGTTTGGCCACTATGGGACACACAATACTAGACTATATGATCCTTTGGCCTGAACCACAAGGCTCTTCGTAATTTCATTAAGTTTCTTTCTTAATTTTTATTTCTGATTGGATGCAATGGGAAAGAGTCTTCTGCAGATGACTAAGTACTGGAATAATCAACACATAGAGGATGGAGCAAGTTTGGCCTGCTGGCCTTATTGTTGTTTAGTTTGATATGCTTCCCTGTACCAGTGTTACATTCAGCTTTGTATCATGCATTTTAATGAACATAACTAGAATGCACATGGTTTTTGTGCAGAAAAACTAGAAACATTAACAATCAAGGGGTGGAGCAAATGAATAATCATGCTTTTGTTTCTTTCATTCATTGATTATTCCTACTTTGGGTCACTTGCATAAAACTTTGGAAAACAATGTGCTTTGTGAATTATTGATATGCTAACAAGGGCATGCAGAGAACACCTGAGCAAAGATAAATTCAGCCATTGAGTGAGAGATGCTGTCTACTATAAAGACTGCAAATTATAGATGTGAAGTTTTATGTTTTCCAAAAAGACAAAATCAAAACAGTCCATAAACAGAACTGTTTGAAGTTTTTCTGAAATTGATCTTTGAGGACTGTGATATAAGCTTAGTGATCTGGAAACAGCAGCTATCCTGGTGTTAAATATATCCTTGTTCAACTTCTATCTTTTAATAGAAATCTATAAATTGATTTGACTGCATTTGTCTAATTTTTTCTTTCAATAAATCTATATTTTTAAAATAAATGAGATTTTATATATTATAATAGTTCAATAAAAGCATCAAAAGTAAACTAGCATTAAAATTCTGGAAAATATTGAAGCAGATCAAAAGGTACCATAGCACAACTTTAATCAAATGCCTGGGTAAACAGCTATGTTTTTAAGATGACAGGTGCAGAGAATTAACAAAATAATCAACTGGCCCCACTTTTAATGCCATAATAAACCTCAGCATTATGAAAAAGATAAAGTTGTGTAATAATAATCCATAAAATTATACTTGGATTCATAGTTCTTCAATGAATCAGTTGATGATCAAAGGATTCAGTCTATGATGGTGGAGAGGAGTTTGAGAAATGTTTGAAGAATTCTAAATATTAAGAGTTCTAGTAAGAAATTTACTCATTCATACATTTGTTTTGGTATATGAAGTCCTTTATAATTGCATCTTTATTGTTGTTTAATTCTTGTTCTGGAAGCTCATTATTTTATTGGCTAGGTATCTATTTAAATAGCAGGACATCTAATTAGCTTTCCTGGACAGTCATAAATTCCACTCAGTGTATCTCTCACATGTATTTATAATCATTAATCAGTCAACTAATGCTTATTGACATTTTTTAAAGTTTGGTGCATAGTTTAGAAGATCAGTTTCAGTAAGGATGATAGACATATAAATATGCTAGCAAATAGTTCTTGTGTGATCTGCAGGTTCAGACAACAAGAGTGGTGATTAGGGATAGTGAAACTTTTGGCCTTGTGAAAGAAAGCTAAAGAAACTATCAAAATACCAACAACAAGAAGTGAGCACCTACCAAAACTGCCGGTTATATTTTTGTAAAGATTAACTTACAATTACTTTGCATGCTTGCCTAACAATCATCAAAATTATGTTTTGGAATAAATTTACAAAATTACTTGCAAGAAGTTCTTGTTCTTTTCCACAAATTATTGTATCACAGTAGTAACCTATACTGAGCTACATTCTACTATTATTGCTGTTCAGTTGCTCACTCATGTCTGACTCTTTGCAACCCATGGACCTCAGCACACCAGACCTTTCTGTCCTCCACTGCCACCTGGAATCAACTGAAATTCATGTCCATCGAGTTGTCGATGCTGCCTAACCACGTCATCTTCTGCCGTCCCTTTCTCCTTTTGCTTTCATTCTTTTCCAGCATCATGGTCTTTTCTAATGAGTTCTCTCTTCACCAAAGTATTTAAGCTTCCGCTTCAGTATCTGAACTTTCAATGAACAGTCAGGATTAATTTCTTTTAGGATTGACTAGTTTGATCTCTTTGCAGGCCAAGGGACTCTCAACAGTCTTCTCCAGCACCACAATTCAAAGGCATCAATTCTTTGATGCTCAGCCTTGAGCAGTTCTTGGGCTCCAAGAACACTGCAGATGGTGACTGTAGCCATGAAATTAAAAAAACACTTGCTCCTTGGGAGGAAAGCTATGGCAAACCTAGACATCATATTAACAAGCAGAGACATCATCTTACCAACAAAGGTCCATCTAGTCAAGGCTATGATTTTCCCAGTAGTAATGTATGGCTGTGAGAGTTGGACCATAAGGAAGGCTGAGCACTGAAAGATTGATGCCTTTGAATTGTGGTGCTGGAGAAGACTCTTGAGGCTCCCTTGAATGGCAAGGAGATCAAATCAGTCAATCCTACAGAAAATCAACCCTGATTGCTCATTGGAGGGACAGATATTGAGGCTGAAACTCAAGTACCTTGGCTACCTAATGCAAAGAGAGGACTCATTAGAAAAGACTGTGATGCTGGGAAAGATTGAAGGGAAAAGGAGAAGTGGATGGCAGAGGATGAGATGGTTGGATAGCATAGATTAATGGGCTTGGGTTTGGGTGGACTCTGGGAGGTAGTGCAGGACAGGGAGGCCTGGCATGCTGCAGTCCATGGGGTCATGAAGAGTTGGACATGACTGCAAGACTGAACAAAAACTGGTTTTCCCAGTCTTTTATTGACTATGAGCACTACACCATTTTCCTAAGGGATTCTTGCCCACATCTGAATTAAAATCTGAATTAAATTCACCCATTTCCATCTGTTTTAGTTCACTGATTCCTATGTCAATGTTCAATCTTGCCATCTCATATTTGACCACATCCAGCTTACCTTGATTCATAGATCTTACATTCCAGGTTGCTACACAATATTCGTCTTTATTGCATTGCATTTTCCTTTCACCCTCAGACACATTCACAGATGAACATCCTTTTGGCATTGTATATTATTTGACAGGATTATCAATAACTGTTTTGAGTTCACCTTTGAGTCATCAGTCAGACAATCTAAACGCTTAATTTTCTCCTGTAATTCTAGTGCAATTCAAGATGCTGATTATCACCTATGGAACCCTTATTCGCACAGGCCCAGGTTACCTGTGTGGCCAACTGTTTATTTCTGCCTGCCTTAAGATATCAGAGAGGGTGTGCATGCCCCAATCCTTTCAGTTAAAAAATGTAATCTGATGGGACCCAGAAAGCATGCCTTTTTTGTCAAAGGACATGCCCAATGAAACAGTTTACCCTTCAAAATTAGGAAGTCCCTGACTTTGCCAGTTTTTTTGTAGAACATGTAAGACCTGGTTGTTTTCCTGGGCACTGGGTTAGAACACTGAGTAAGATGATCTTTGTGTAAAACTATTACTACTTGGCTGCATATTGTTTGTTCTTTTTTCTTGCAGTAATGTGTTTTTTATTTTCATTTTCTATTATTGTGAGTCATCAAAAAATCATACATGAAATGAGCAGACATATACTAGAATGAATAAATAAATAAGTATTAGCCTTTTTATTTCCTTCAATTTCCTTCACTATTCTCCAATTACTTTTGTCTTCATATTAAATAGTGGTCAAAGAATCTGAAATGGCAATGGAAAAATTGGTCACATACATAATTCTATTGCATTATTTAAACCTTGGTTTCTTTCTTCCCTATTTATAAAGAAATGTCTCAGTTTGATAAGTTCACCAACTGAATGAAATTCTCACTCTTAAATGATTTCTGTTGATTGAGTATAGCTTGTACCTTTTTGCTATATAGCTGTTATGAAAAAGGAACTGTCATACCTGGATAGACATTAAAGTATTTAAAACTTAAGTTCTTTCTGTACCACTGATCAGTGTTTGCTACCTTCCATTGCCACTGCTTAATATAATATTATTAGCTTTATTAAATCAGACGAAGAACAGACATATTGGTATACAGCAGGACTGCAAAGGTATGGCTCATAGTCTACATGTATCCTCGAGATGGACACTTGTGCAATCAAGCTTTACAGATTGCTTAATAGTTCATTTATTATGTTTAAAGTCTGCTTTTCCTCCAAGGAATCTGAGATAGTATTTAAGCTCTAAACCTTTGCCTAATCTCCAAAGTAGCAAAACTGACTAGTTCATAATGTTAAGTTGGAATGAAATTAAATTTTGTTCCTCCATTGTACTTTTTCTATATAATTGCTGCATGCTATTTTGCCATGCTAATTGAGCATTTACTGCACAAGATGTATTGATTCATAAGTTACTGGTGGAGTAGCTGCCCCTTGAGGACTATAGTAAACCTCAAAAAGAGCAGTTGAAGCATTGTTTTTAGAGGCGGTATTTTATCCTGATAGATACATGGCTCTTCTGTTAAGAATGTGTCAGATAAATTATTGCTTCCTTATAATTATTGCTTGTGTATGAAACCAATTCTTATAAGAAATGTTAGGACTAAAGAGATGAAAGGAGGAATGTCATAAAAATATGTGAAATATTCCATTTATTTTTGAATGAATACAAGTTTGATCTGTTGTTACAGGTGATCAGCTGAATGGAAGCTCTTGATTAGTTTAACAGCTTGCATCCAGTTTTCCAAAATATCTTTAAAATATAAAACACCTAAAAAAAAAGCCTGCAAAACTTCATTTAGGTCCTTGGAATGCAGTTGAAGGTGGAGGTGACTGAATCAAAGGTTGCCTTTCAGAAATTGTATATAACTTTTAATACAATAGGAATAATCTATACTCTTCAACATATAAACCAGAGATAAATAACCTTTTGGCAGCAGAAGATGCCGTTTTCTGTACTCTGAAAGCCCTGCAATTTACCATTACAAAATTTGCTAATAGGAACTCTGGATTAAGACCAGGCAAATATTTAATGCTGAGGCCAGCTCCTGTCCTGAAGAGAGAACATTAAGCGAGAAGCAACACTAGACTCCAGTCTCATTTACCCCTTCCTGAACTATAGCTTATGAAAACAGGAATAGTGGACATTGCAAGGTGGCTTTGAGTGAAAAACTATCAATACATTTTCAGGATATTAAGTGTTCCACGTACAGTATTTGCTTAAACATGCCAAATTTCTGTTTTGATTGCTGCTCTCTGCACTAATTATTGCATTATTTTCAATAATGAAACTATTTCATTATTGCTCTCAAACTTCTCTCAAATGCCAAAACCGGAAGTTAGATATTTTAAAAGTGTGAATTCTGAAAATGATTCCTAAATCCCAGCTACCAAGCTCAGTCAAATGTACCGATGTACTTCTAACATTTAACATCTAATTGGCTTCCCTGGTATCGAAAACAGCAGAAGTCAGTATTAATTGTTAAAATAGTCTAAAATAGTCTCAGAAAGCTCTTTGGGATGTTCTGTCTTGAGAAACTGCTTTTCATCTTTGGAATGAGTCCTCAGAGAAGGATCAACAACAAATTCCTTTCTGCACCAAGCTAAAACCTTTTGATTTGACATTTTAGTTTTTTTTTTCTGTTCCTATCACTGTGATTGCTTTTGTATTTTTATTCCTTTAGAAATTCACTGATTTCAAAGATCTACCACCATATATCCTGGAATGTGAATAAAAGTGTGATTTGTACACAATTAATATAATAAATGGTGTCATGTTATCATGTAACATTGTGCTCCTTGTTATCATGATTAGCTTACCATATGACTAGACCTAAAGTCTGCAAGATGGCTTATAGTGCAGATGGTAATAGCTTAGAACAGAAAAAGCAGGTATCCTTAGTCATCGATTATGAAGCTGATTTGCTAAACTTCCTCATATCAGAGAGCAATAATGCTCAGGTGAGCTGAATCAGTAGTTTTCAGATGATGAGATATATAACATTACAAATTTGAGAGCATCACATCATAATCCACCAATGGATATACTATATACTATTGTAATATAAGAAGCATGTAGCCCAATAGTACCATAATGCAAGCAGATGTTAAATTAAACTGTTCTTAAATTGTTCCTCAATTGATCTTCGATATTATTTTCCAGTGTGTGGAGTATTTTAATTCCATCTAGCATATGTTGCCCACATCTTTCTCTGCTCTAATTCATCCATTTTTTCCAACAGTTCCAGATGGCATGTTGCCTCCTAGGCTTTCATCTGCTAGTCCAACCAGTCTTCACATTCTTTGGTCCATACCAGTTTGTAACAGTGCTCCAGGCTTACCCAGATACCAACTCCAAATAAGATGTAAGTATTCCCAAGAAAATAATGCAGAGTAAGTAAATAAATACTCTGCTTATATTCTGAAGAAATGCAAACTGATGTGAGGAGGCTTGTCTTAAATGCAGCAGTTCAGTTTGTGCAGTATTTCTTTGCGTTCTTGTATTTACAATCTTAAAATATGTATTTTGCCTTAGATTGGTTTTTAAACCAACAACTTATTTATATCATATGCTGAAGGATCTGCAACTGTACACATCTTATGAGTTGAGGGTTATTGTCAGCAATGAATATGGTGATACATTCAGCAACTGGATTGATACAGCAGAGGATAGTAAGTAGCCTACAGAACTACACAGTGCATTTCTGCTAAGTGCAAGACATAGTAGACCCATTTCTAATGAATGCAATGAACCCATTTCTAATTAATGCATTTTACTAAGAATATTGAAGGTATTACTGAGAGTTCTGACTGTGTACGGCTACACAGTTTCAAGCAATTGGTCAAGGTTCTCTATCTTATAGAAAAGCATTCTTGTTGCAGGTGATAGAAATGTTAAAAAACCTGTTGTTTGGCTTTTTTATAATTTTTATTAAGTATTTCCCTGTTTTATATATTTTAATATTGTTTTTTAAAACATTTTAATTTTTCTAATCCATTGAGAATTATCTACATATAGACATGCATTAGAAGAGTGGGAGAAAATCTACATGCATTAGAAGAGTGGGAGAAAAACCTTGGATGGTAGATAAATAAGTAATATGCATTATGGAAGGATATCATCACGTGTCAATATATTCATTATGCTGCAATCCTAAAATGCATATCAACCCTATTAGCCTCATTCCCAATATATGATTCTTCTAACTAAGGATGTTAAATGTTAAATATTTGTCCTGCAGCATGCATTATGTGTCATACATCTAGGGAATGAATGACAACTCCATTTTATTCACTTCATTCCCAGAGCAGCCTCCCATCTGAGAGCTATGCAGAAAACAATGAAAGATTTGTACTGTGATTATAATTTATGCATAATCCCAAATGAGAACACTTCAAACCTTTTTGTATGATTCCCAGTTCATTTCAAAATTGTTGCTGATTTTGGCTGAATGTGTAAAAATTAAAATTACCACAACTAGATGGGGATGGGAAGTGGGGATGGAAAAGTGAATTTATTTCAAAAAAGTTTAACCCAATTACCCCTTTCCCAGTCTTAAATAATGTCATTACCCCAGTCAGCACCCCTCAAAAAATGCAGGCTGTTGCTTAAGACAATTGTCTTGGCAGAAGCAATCCCAGATTGGTCCTTGACTCATAAACAAGCAATTGCAAACTATTCCATTAGTCCCAGATATGCCATAGGGATAGTTAGCCTCAGTTTAAGAACCACTACTCTAAAAAAACCATAATGAAATTCAGGATCTGAATTTGTGTAATGTTTTGGAAATGCAATAAATATAATGGATACTGGAGTCAGAAAAGTAAATCCATCCAGTGAAATCCAGGGTCAATCAAACACTCTGTTTGTGGTACCTGTCTTGTGAAGCATGCCCTACATTATGCTTTAATGTCTTTGTTACAAAAAGACCAGTAGACATTTTTTTCTGATAACACCATTGATAGAAAAATATCAGCTGGATGACAGCCTATTAAACAGCTCTTTAAAAAAACAAACAAGGGCTCTTTCAAAAGCCAAACTTGAATGGAATTCTTAAATATTAAGTGTTATTATTGTTGTTGTTTTCTTTTTTTTAAATGTGGAAGTGACAGTTGTCTGGAACTCATTTTATATTCTATCAGCTTCAAAGTTTGTTTAAATTTATGATTCTGCTTTGGAAAGTTCACTAAACACCGGTCCCTTACAGAGGTGTTCTCTCTGACCTCCGAAAGCATGCAACTCTCATTACCTTTAAAATGCAATAATCTATTTCTGTTGCCCACAGCATATATCAAGAAATTCTATGATTCCCATCCTGCCTGGCCATCGGAAGATAATTCTGTACTAGTAAGTAAATAAACACTTGTCTCTAGTCAGATGATTAGAAAAGATTAATGATAATTTTATACCTCCTTTTCTTAAATAGAGTCTGAACTTTTGAAGCAGACAAGCAAAATAGCCTCCCATAAAAGATAATTTCATTTGGCAAAATGAAACTACCTTCCAATATTAATGTTGTAATGAAATAGCCCAAAGACTCAATCAAAGGCATTAAGCAATATGCCCCTCCCCTTCCACCCCTCATCTGCTATAGTTGGCTCTATAAACAATTCCGACTAAGTAACAGGAGTTTATTATTTTATTTTCAGCCCTGGCAGGCAAGGCTGTGTCACTGTCAGACTCTTGCAGGCTTCCATCCAGTGACAACCACATTGACAACACGTTCTATTCCGCATTGATTTTACAGTTAAGGAGCTGATTGTGATATATAGAGATTTTAAGAATTCAGATGAGAGGCTGACTTTTGCCTTTTATCATTCCATTAACATTTTATAACCATCTTTTTCATGTCATTTCACCCATGAATTTTTACTTTAAAAAGTGATTGCTGCTGCTGGGTGGCACAGCTTTTTTTATATTCAGAGCTTTTTATTATATTAGCAAACTACTCCAATTATAGTTAATAGTTGTATTTTACATAATTGTGCTGACCCCACCAGCTAAGCAGGATCATGCTAGCTGATTGTGTCTTCACAGATGGAGACAGATTGGCAAAGTATCTATTCATCTAACACAATCATGCGATAAAACTTTAACACTTCTCTTT
This sequence comes from Acrochordus granulatus, assembly GCA_032468055.1. Taxonomy (NCBI): domain Eukaryota; kingdom Metazoa; phylum Chordata; class Lepidosauria; order Squamata; family Acrochordidae; genus Acrochordus; species Acrochordus granulatus. The sequence goes on from JANHZU010000712.1 coordinate 798,728, forward strand.
CCGGCAGGGCCAATTCAAAGTTCTCCAAAGCGTTGTTTATCCTGGTTACTCAGACGAGAGTCCAGTCAGAGGTAGTTCAAAATCAGTGCAAAAGAGAACTTGTTCCCACCTACTTTCATACAACACTAGATAACCCATGACCTTTTGGATCATCGTTTTGGAGATATTTCCTTACCTAAACTGAGATTCACAGAGAGCTATTCCAGTACCAAACATCACCCAGGTTGGTCTTTAAGTTGGAAAAGCTCCCAGGCACAACCTGAGAACAGCTGGCCTTGTTAGACCTGACTCCCAGAAGTAGTCTAGCTGAGATATTCCTAAGCAAATCATAGGACCACATACTCCTCCACATTGCTGCTCTCTCTGCACAAAGTGTTTGCGGCAGAGTTCTCATGGTTTAGCAGGCTGGTTTTCTGATTCACAGTTGTCCTTACAGACTCCAGTCATGAGCAGTGAAAAAAGATTCTGCCTCACAGCTGGTGCTAAGACTTGCCTTTTTTGCATCTGCTGTAATAAATGCTTCGACCCATTCTTCCTTCATATATGAACATGATTCCTAGGCCAAGGGTCCGACATGTCTGAATTAAGTTTTTTTAAGTGTTGTCATTTTAAAAGGGGGTATAGAAAATGAATGTGAAAAGGCACATTTCCTTTTAATGTTTTTGGGAGGCAAAATAGAAAATTAAGTTAAGCCTCTCTTCTCATACATTATAGCAGTTAATGTTAAAAGAGCTATGTCACAGCTCTGCAGGGGTTTGCAATACAAGTTCATCTCATTATCCCAAATGTTATACCTATAATGCTAGCAGTAGGAATGAAAGCTTTATCTTTCCTATCATAAAACAAACTGCTTGGTTATTTTCTTCCTGCAGATAGCTGCAGTCCAATTGTCCAGATAGATGCCTAATTAGTAAGTTGTTGACCAGCTCTATAGAAAATGAATCTTGAAAGCTGAATTGATTTAAGTTTGACTTTCCAAAAGCCGCTATCACCTTCTGTACCTGAAATCTTTACAAGATGTTTTTCTTTCAACCTAAAAATCTTTTTCAAAATCATTCAAACATAGTTATCATTTTTGGAAGTATGGGAAAAAAAACTCTATCCTAATACAAATATGAAGACTCAAATACTTTGTATCTGAATATTGAATACCACATGTACATTTTAACCACATTCTAATACATAATGTTGAAACTTAAAGAATGATTTATCTAGAAGACTTTATCATCACAGCAACTGATTTATGGAAATTTACATAGGGGTAATTGCTGTTACAAATAGGATATACACTGATGTAGCAGGAAAGTGTAGATATTGATATAATACTTCATGACTAGCTTTCTTTCTTTCTTTCTTTCTTTCTTTCTTTCTTTCTTTCTTTCTTTCTTTCTCTCTTTCTTTTTTTCGTCCCTGTTCCGATTGGCTATACAATATAACTCCAGGTCCCTGGCACTGTTGACTTTGAATGTGTAAACATCTGATTCTATGAAACTGAAAATCTTGACAACTTTTTTAAATGATTACTGAGCTCAAGTACTATATATCTTTTTAAAAGATTTTCAATAAAATCTAATGTTAACACAAAATCTCATAAACCCCGAAAATACTATAAGCAAAATAGGTGGGCATAATAATTTTGAACTATTGCAACAATTTATAGATTACACAAGATGGTTTATAAGAATGTTAAATGTTCTGGAATTACAGCTGTTACTGATCAGTGATTGAGCCAGATTTGTGTTTTTGCACTATGTTCTTGCTTGTACCTAGAGAGCAGTAAAGCCTCAATATAATAAAAAGCACTGCATTTTAAATGAAATTTCAATTGAAAAACTTAACAGCCCTTCAAATTGCAGAATTTAACGCAGCCCACTAAAGCTTAAATAACGTTTTGCCTCCACAGGCTGAGGGGTTTTGCATTCAAGGTGACTTGATTGTGTCACATGGTGAAATTATTTACAATTAAGGGTTTTTCAAGGGGGGGCAGTTGCAGAGTATTTGCTGTTCCATGACACCTATGCGGGCATATGGTCCGTCTTTTTCAGTATTCATGGAAGCTCCTGACCCTTTATGATAATTGAATCTGTTTGAGTGCTGAGCGGAGCAAGCATAAAACCTGTTAACCTAAAGGTCAGATCTGTGCATTGTTTATTTATCAGTAGGTGAAAGAGCTAAATCGGCAGCTTCTGTCACAGTCACAGTAAAAAAATCACCTATAATATTAACAGGGAGGAGATAAATTGCAAAAAATGGATTAGAATGATAAGCAGAAGAATGCAAAAATATTGCATATGTAACCAGAAGCACAGGAATAGGCTTTACTGGACTATGAAATATGCAGGCTTGTTACCATGGCATGCTGAAAGTAATTAAGAATGTGCTCTGAAAAAATAGCAGCCGAATTTAAAACAATGATTCTTGCCCAGTTCCACATTTCTCTTAAAATAATGAATTAATCCAAATACGTCCATCTGGCTGTGGAGTGGCTATAGCAGGTAAGCTGTTTTTCCCTTCTGCCCTTCTTCTCCTTCTGAGACCAAGGAATCAAATGTTTGTTTGATATGCCCGACCTGCACACAATATCTGAATGGCCTGTTTTCCATTAAACTGAGAAGAGATATACATATAATCTTTTAATATGAGAAACAGTACATTAAAATCTTATGACATTTGAAAGATCTGAGAAGTTTCCTGCTGCATCATACCAAACTTCCACTTAGGAATGGTATTTCATGTATACTAGCTTTAAAGAAATCTAACCCTTGAAGAGAAACAAGGAATAGCTCTTTTCTGATGCTACTTGTCCACTACAATTTGTGTTAGTAGTGTACTACTATTGAAAACTGAAATTCCTAATCTTGTTGCTTTGTTATAATAATGGGAGGAAATATTAATTAGAATTAATATTAATTAGAAGGGGCTGTATTCATAAAAAGCCTCTCACTGCTGGAAGGGTCTTCTTACTCATGGGAGATTTTTGATTCAATGGAATGTTTTCACTGGATAAATGGAAGAGGAATTGATATTTTCTCTATATAGCCCATCTTTCCCTAAAATCTGATCATATAAATTGGGAATTATAAAAGGAATTCAGAATTACTTTCTGCCAGTGACAGTGTTCTGAGCAGTATCCCTAAGGAATGCCTTCCACTAGCAGAATCCATAATGTATTTTTCTAAATCATTGCAGAAATGGGTTAATATTCTGTAGAAACACTGACTATAGTGGTTAAGCCAGGGTTAACCATGGAGCTGGTTTTACATATTGCTAAATCATAATGATGGGTTGACCTATCATATTAAGCCCAAATTGAATAATTTACATCATGTCATAATATTATTAGAAAATGAGACCAATGGGATTCTCAGTTCATCTAAGTGACAGCTTTCAAAGGAATGAATAGTTACATAATCTTTGTTTGCTACTGCATTCATTACAATAAAGTGAAGTTGTGCGTGATTGTCCTCCATTTCACACACTGTCTTGAAGAAACAAAGAAATTTTCTGGTGAAAAAAAGTTTCATTTATCTACGATAAAAGGTAAAGATTTCCCTTGCCAGTTGTAGTCGACTCTAGGGGGCGGCGCTCACTTCCAGTTCATCGTTGAGGGAGCCAGCATTTGTCCAAAGACACTTCCTTGGTTATGTGGCCAGCATGACTATATGCCAAGGTGCACAGAATGCTCTTACCTTTCCCATCAAAGTTGGTATCTATTGATCTACTTTTACATGTTTTTGAACTGCTAGGTTGGCAGGAGCTGGAGCAAGTAAAGGGAGCTCACCCCATTACACCATGGCACTTGGGTCTCAAACTGCCGAGCTGCCAACCTTCTGGCCTTCAAGCCCAGCATCTTAAATGTTTGGCCAACACACCCCATATAGGAAGGAAGGAAGGAAGGAAGGAAGGAAGGAAGGAAGGAAGGAAGGAAGGAAGGAAGGAAGGAAGGAAGGAAGGAATAGCTTTACATTAGGAACAATTATCTTGTTCTCTTCCCCATCCCCTTCTTCCTCTGTTGTAGAACCAGGGCCTATTAACCCACCACTTATCCTGGAAGTGAAATATAGAGAAGTAACCTTCTTCAAGGCTAAATGGCATTATCACCTACCATAACATCTTCCAAAATAACCGGCTGCACACAACTATTCCAGGAAATAGATCAAAATGCATGGTATGTTTCTTGCAACCATATGTAGTTTATCAGATTCAAGTAGAAGGCTGCACTTCCAATGAGTGCTCTGTTTTCATTGAGGAACCACATGTACAGACTCTTCCAGATGTACCTGAAGACATCCCTGCTCCAGAATGATATTTAGACACACCAACATCTGTGCTAGTCTCATGGCAATCTCCTGTTCATCCAAATAGACTGGTTAAAAACTTTAACAGAGGAGAGTGAAAGGAACAGAACAAGTATCTACAGTAGCTTCTTTACCTTCCAATCGTTCCAAGAGTTAGCTAGATCAAAGCACTGGTGTTGGAAACAAAATAAATACAGAATATTGACAATCACTTTTCAAAGTGGCATCAACAACAGTTCTTGGGTAGAAATCATCACCAGGCCCTCAAGACCTGAAAGAATCCAGTCTCTTAAGGAGAAAGCATTAGATCCATATACTGCCCAGGTTTGTTCAATCTCATTTTTATTGTTTCCAGTCACTGGAATGATGAAAAGGGGCTCAGAATTCTGTCTGTCTATCAGAAGGATAACTCTCTGAAAACTGAACTGAATGAGAACCAATTGGGTATAGGGGAGAATCTGGGAAAAGAAAGGTTTAATTTAAGTTGAAAAGTTGAAATTAAGCCAGATCAGGCCAGGAGTTGTTCTATGTAAAAATTCCCCATAGGAGAGGCAATCAGGCAGTAAGTTGAATTGTGAATGATTGATTCATTCTCAAATTTCTCTTTCCTCCTGGTCATATGACCCAGAAAGAGCACACATAGACACAGATTAGATAAACTATCATGAGGGGAGAGCAGAAAAAAATGCACAGACATAAAGATGCAACATACTGCTTCATTATACATAACAAAGTATTTCTTAGCATGTCAGAGGTTCACTGATGATATCTCACTCAGTATTGATAAGTTACCTGAGCCAACAGCTTCATTTAGATGTTAAAAAGCAAGGGAGAGACAGAAATGGACCACATGAGAACAGCTGCTGGGTCAACCTCTCCTTCTCCCCTCACACTGACTGGAACTGTCTCCTCAGGAAGAGGTAGAAACACTGCAGTATCATGTTTCCCGCACTACCATGAACCCACAGTTTATAAGGATGCCAGGATTGATGCATCGAAGGTAGATGAGGGCTTACTTCCAACATCCAGACCCAACTGCAATTCATCCTCCAGACCAATGTGGTTTTCATTCTGTAACAATAGCTAACTCTGGCTGAAAGGAATCAGGATAATCCATTTCATCTAGAGTATTTTTTAGTAGCAACCTCACTACTTTTTCAAGAACTTTCCCTATAATAAATGGTCCTGTCCAAAATGGTCAGATACAGAGAAGAAGGCAGATGCATCTCCTCCTCCCAGAGAGAGATTGGCTATCTCCTAGATACTACTTTTCATATTCTCTATGGCTTCCCAAAGGAGTTAGGCAGGCAAGCTTGCAAATGCCTCTTCTACCAATGAAGTAAGTTAGATGCAGATACTTTATTGGCCAAGCATGATTAGACAAGCAAGGAATATGACTCTGGAAAGTTTGGATTTTGGATCTTGGTAAGTTTGGAGAAGCATTGGTGCTACCTTATTGCCATATGACTTCTTGCTCAGGAATGTTTACTTCTCCAGCAGCTGTGGCATTATCTCAATGTTTGCTTCAATGTTCAAGCAACCATTATTTTATGCTAAGTAGTTTAGTTTAGTTTTGTCTGAATTAAGATCAATACTGTGAATTGAATAAATACTGTCAAGCATGAAGGATCAGGATCAGGTGGCACAGTTCAAGCAAAGAGATTTATTGTCCAACAAGGTTACAAGAATTTGCCAGTTGAACACCTAAACTGCTATGATAATATTCAACAGTCTTCAGGAGGGGTTGGGCTTCTGATGCTTGAGTATGCGCAGAGACTTAAGACTTATTCCCCGTTTTATCCCTGGTTCTACACTTCCTTCTCTCACAAATACTTAGAATTGACAAAGCTTGTGTGTGTTTGTGTAAATATAGGTATAGATATGCAAAGAGAGCAAGACAAGCATATATGGAGCTTCTCCTTCATCTGGTAATTAGCACTGTCCCTTCTGCATGTTGTAGTTTTGGCTACATCTTCAGTACTGATTTATAGATTGCTGTTCCTTTTCATCATTGGAATGTTTAGGCACTGACAGAAGACTGCAAAACAATATTAAAATGTCACAGACCAATTAAACATACATACATAAATAACTACTAAAAAGGTAAGGATTTCCTCTGCCAGTCTAGGGAGTGGTCTGTATCTCAGTTTCCTAGTTGAAGAGCCAGCATTGGCTAAAGACACTTCTGTGGTCATTTGGCCTGCATAACTATATGCTGTTATACCTTTCCCACTGAAAGTGATACCTATTTCTCTACTTGCATTTTTACGTGCTTTCAAAGTTGGCAGGCGCTAAGCAGACAACGGGAGCTCACCCTGTTATGTGGCAGCTCTTGAGTCTTGAACTTGAGCCACCAACCTTCAGGCAGACAAGCCCAGCATCTTAACCCCTCATGCTACCACACACCCTAACTACTATAGTATAATAAATTCACTCAAAGGCCTTGATTGAAGAGGAAACCTGTGATTCTTAAATCAAGTTAAGAAAAATAAGACTTCTATTGTATACCCGGGAGCAATACAGAAAACAGCTCTCGTGCACGTGGCCCCAAAATTGGGCCTTTAAGATTGAAAGATAACAACACCTTTCTTGGAAACATTAGTTCTTGGATTGGATAGTGCTGAGAGAGGTGTGCCTCAGATTTTTCTAGTACTTAAAACTTTCAGTTTTCTGTTTCTCCAGTTTTCAGTTGACAGTAAATTCAGGATATCTTGAGAGAGAATGCCTACTAGATTTTGTTAGTTTGAACATCATGCCCTTGCTAGATTTTGACTCATCACCCTGTTCTAACTTTTTCCTCATCAGCTCACTTGTTGTACCCTATGGTCTCCTTAAATTTAATACATTGTTTTCCCATTATTTTAGAAATACTTCAAGCTTCCATCTCATATGAAATATTTTAAGTAGTACTACAGCACTATTTAATTTTAACCAAGAGGGAAGAGAAAATAAATAATATATATGCTAAACATAGTTTATATTTTAATTTCTAATAAAACTAAAATTAATAAATACTTTGACTAAGAAAACAGTTTTAGAAGATTGCCTCAGAAATTTTCAGTTATTCACATCTTTTATTTGGGAATTAACTCTAGAGGAAAGGATAACTACTATTGTTTTGGCTTACATACAGACTTCATTCAAGGGAAATTAGTATAACTAAACAAGAGGGATTTTTGTAGCTTAGAAGTCTCTTTTGTGTAAATATACACATGCTTCTATGGATTCAATCTTGTACTACTGCCAAAAAACATTGGTACAGTAGCTTGCTCACTAGAGCACAAAACAAAGGACATTTGCATAAGGATAGAGATTATCCACTACAATCACTGACACCATTGCTACTAAAATTGCTGCTGTTTTAGGAGATTTATTCCATATGTCTATGTATGTGGGCAAAAGACAGTATATGGGTAAAAGAGAGTATGTGCATATACACTTGATGCTCATAAAACATTGGAGAATATAAACAGGATCAAGCTAATTATTTTAAAAAATGGAACTGTAGTTTGACATCTTACCAAGCAATAATAAATGAGTAAATTGATTAAATGCCCTGACACATCCTCTTACCTTTAAATGAGATCAACTAAAGTTATGCTGCAATGGTAAATATTATACTTAACCATTATGTCAGAATTCATAGCTAGTCAGAACTCTTGATATTTCTGTGTGCATATGTGGTTAGAGGTCTGTAGTATTTGGACCTGGAGTGGGCAAGGTGCTTTGGATCCATAGTGGACACCATCTCTCTTATTCTTAAAATAGCCATAGATTTTCTTGGAATTGCAAGGTAGCCAATGGACTGAGGAAAAATGTGGTCAAATTAAAAAAAAAAGCATTTAACAAGATGCAACACTTATCACTGCCCTGTCACCATCTCTGTTGTAGAGAGAAAGTATTCTTTAGGCATACATAATGGTGATAGCTTTGTATAGCTAGGTCATGATTAATTCAAGTTCAAATAATGCAATATTCAATTCAATGCAAATTATAAATTGATACCAAGTAATGTTTAAAATTAATGAATTCAGTTCATGCAAAACTAGTGCTTGCGCACTTGAAGCTGGTACATATGCGGTTACAGTTG